>CM032381.1:960279-1113905 GCA_019023105.1 Diglossa brunneiventris
GGGCATTATTATGTCACAAGGGACACGAGCAAGACGACCTGGCCTCCAACCAAGGAGGCCACGGGGCATTTTGGGGCCCTTCCCAAGGGAAAACTGTGCCAGAGCCGCCCCTGAGCATGTGCTGCTCCTAAAGCCAAAGCCTGCAGCAGCCTGGGAAGGTCAAACTGGTATTTGGGGCTTGTGTGGAGAGGCTTCCCCAGATTAGATTTGTCTGCCAGGGCTGGCTTTAGCTGGTGGACAGGATGAACATCTGCTGGGGCTGCCTTCAGCAGGTGTGTGAGGGGAAAAACAACAAAGAAAACAACAACAACAACTTACTTTCATCATCACTGTCTGGTGAGTCCTGGAAAGGAGAACAAATAACCTTTAAGTGGAGCAGACAGCTCTTCTACCACCCTCACCCCCCACCAGCAAAGAGGTTCCCAAATCTGTTCCCAAATCTGAATTTTGAAGGATTTATTGAGCTCAGTTTGGCCTCACTGTAAAACCCACAGTGACCCCCAGCACTGCAGAGAGGGGAGGGAAAGGGTCTCCCCAGGTGACATCACAAAGTTTGGGGCTATTTAAGCCTTTTTTAGAGCTGAGGGGTGAGTGCAGCACTCCTGAGGGTGCTCACTGCACCCAACATACTCACATCATCTGCCCCATCTACTTCTGGCAAGTCTACGTCGTCGTCTCCTCCCATGTTGTTCATCATCTGCTCAGAGATACAACAGCCACATTTTGGGGTGAATCCAACCCCAATTCCACCCAAAACAATCCTAAACCAACATCCCCCCCCTTGCTTTAACAGATCAGTTACCCCCATGCAGGAATTACAAAGTGATGGTGCACAAAAAGCTCGGATTTATTGCCAAAACTCGAAAAATTTTTCATTCCCTACCTCAGAAAAGCGATCAAAATTGGACATGTCTTCATCTGAATCATCTTCCCAGTCTTTCCAGTTGTTGAAGTCCACGCTGAGCCAGTTGAGCTGCAGCAACAGCAGGAGTTATTTAAGGACAAGGAATTATTTAAGGACAATGAAGTGGCTGTCACTTAGAACAGGTTAACAAGAGCTGCCGTGGGATCAGGAGCAGGAAAAATGACCCAAAACTGCTCCAGAATTTGAACATGACCCAAATATTCACTAAATTAAAAGCCAGGGGAGGCAGCAGATGCCCAGACCCACCTTTGCCCTCTCTTTTGTTAACCTTGGCCATGCCTGACCAGACTCTCCTTTTCGTAAACAACACAAGATGGATCTGTCTGTTCTTTTATGCTTTGATTCCTGAAAAAGACCAAATATTCATTAGTGCCATCAGGATGACCTTCACCAGGAACTGCTGACATCCCTCCTTTATCTTCACCTCTCCCCTTATTCCTTGTCCTGGAAAATACCCCCTGGAGAAGCTTTTCTGGATCTGACTTGGAGCTTCTATAATAATTTTCCTTAGAAAATAGTCTATATTCTTATTTTTAAGGAATAAAATCCTGGGAGCAGCCTAAAGAACAGGTGGTATTTTTTAGGATCTCAAAACTAAGGGATGGTTTGGGTTGGAAATGACATTAAAAGCCAAGTTCCAAATTTGTGCCATGGGCAGAGACACTTTCCACCAGCCCAGGTTGCTCCAACATGGCCTTGAACAATTCCAGGGATGGAATATCTACAATTTCTCTGGACAAGAATCAAGAACTCAGGAGGATACTCACATTTGGATCGATATTATTAAAAAGATCGATTTCATTTAAATGTTTAAAGTTATCACTTCCTCCAAGACAACTGCAAGAGAAAAAGAAATCAGTATTGAACCCCCAAAATAAATCAATATTTAGCCCCAAAAAAACATCTCATAGAACAAATCTGCTGCTTCTTGTGCCTGAATTACTCACCTGAACGTGAGTTTGGACTTTTCAAAATTTACATTTACGTCTTTGCTGTCTTCAACACAGAACTCAATAAAGACGTAGTCCCTCCGGTCGTACCACTTTGCAGAGGCAGGCTGCCTGTGGGGGACACAAAGGCATTGATTTTCAACAAGAAATCCAACAAAAAAATATGATTTCTGTACTTAAAACCTGCATTTTGAGCTTATTGTATTCTTTAAAGGTGATTTAGGTTGAAAAGAGAGAGCTGGAATAAAAAGAAATTATGTATTTGGAATAAAGAGAGAGCTGGAATAAAAAGAAATTATGTATTTGGAATAAAAAGAAATTATGTATTTGGAATAAAGAGAGAGCTGGAATAAAAAGAAATTTTGTATTTGGAATAAAGAGAGAGAGCTGGAATAATAAGAAATTATGTATTTGGAACAAAGAGAGAGAAACGGAATAAAAAGAAATGATGTGACGCCTCCAGAAAGCTCCTGGGAGGAGCCACTGAAATCTGAGACTGAAATAAACGTTTCAGCAGATCAAAATTTTGATAAACTTTGAGATGAGCTACTACAGACTGGGGCAGCAGCAGCTCCACCACCTCCAACAGTTGCACAGGCAGACTGCAGAGTGGTTTTTGTCACGCAAAGAGTTAAAACCTAAAGCAAAATTTTTTAAAAACCAACTTTTTGGGGGGTATTGATACTCTAAAAAATGGATTTGCTATGATTAAGACCTAATTATGATTAAGGTTGGGGAATCACTGCTCCAAGCTCTTTATAATCTCTCACACTGGGACTCCCATGCACTTTGGAATTGTTTTGCCTTTGCACAACCACCTCAAAAAAACCCCACAAGAGCTCCAGAGGAACTGCTGTGTTTGCAGAGAAATTTGGAATTATTCTCCCTTTGCACAACCACCTCAGAAAAAAAAAACCCACAAAATCTTCAGAGCAACTTCTGTGTTTGCAGAGAAATTTGGAATTATTCTCCCTTTGCACAACCACCTCAAAAAAAAAAAATCCCCAGAGCTCCAGAGCAATTGCTGTGTTTGAAGAGAAATTTGGAATTATTCTCCCTTTGCACAACCACCTCAGAAAAACCTCACAGAGTTTCAGAGCAACTTCTGTGTTTGGAGAGAAATTTGGAATTATTCTCTCTTTGCACAAGCACCTCAAAAAAACCAACAAAGCTCCAGAGCAGCTTCTGTTTGCAGAGAAATTTGGAATTATTCTCCCTTTGCACAACTACCTCAAAAAAAAAAAATCCACAGAGCTCCAGAGCAACTGCTGTGTTTGCAGAGAAATTTGGAATTATTCTCCCTTTGCACAACCACCTCAGAAAAAACCCAGAAGAGCTTCAGAGCTACTGCTGTGTTTGGAGAGAAATTTGGAATTATTCTCCCTTTGCACAACCACCTCAAAAAAAAAACCAAAACTCACAGAGCTCCAGAGCAACTGCTGTGTTTGCAGAGAAATTTGGAATTATTCTCCCTTTGCACAACCACCTCAAAAATCCCCACAGAGCTACTGCTGTGTTTGGAGAGAAATTTGGAATTAATCTCTCTTTGCACAACCACCTCAGAAAAACCCCCAGAGCTCCAGAGCAACCTCTGTTTGCAGAGAACTCACCTGCACTGCCCTGTGCTCCCTGGAGCAGGGAAAATGGCTCAGAAACCTCCTCCCCCCTCCAGCCCTGCCCTGGCAAGCGAGGCCCAGCCCAGGGAATCAGGGAATTCTGCATTCCAGAATCCAGCACAGGCACAGAGCCCAGGGCTGCTCCCCACACTCCTTTGTCCTCCCAGGGAACCATGGAATGCTTGGGTGGGACCCCAAAGTTCAGCCCCTGCCGTGGTTCACCAGCTCAGGGTTGTCCAACTTGGCCTTGGACAATTCCAGGGATGGGGAATCCATTCCAGGGCCTCAGAGAGAGGAATTTCATCCCAATATCCCATTTTAATATCTTTAATTTATTTATTATTTCGTTTATTTAATTAATTTATCCCGGTATCCCATTATTTAATTTATTTATTTAATTAATTTATCATTAATTTAATTATTATAATTTTATTTTTAATTATTTAATTTATTTAATTAATTTTATATAATTAATTAATTATTATTCATTTAATTTGTTGTTTTGCTATTATTTAACTAATTTATCACAACATCCCATTACTTAATTTATTTAATCTATTCATTATTTTATTATTTATTTACTTCATTTATCCCACTATCCCATTATTTAATTTGTTTAATTTATATTTAATTATTTAATTTTATTATATTATTTAATTTATTTAATTTATCCCAATATCCCATCTTAACATCTTCTTAAATTGATTTAATTAATTATCTCCCCCTTTATCTGCCATTTCTGTGCCTTACCAGCCTCACAGGGAGGAATTTCCTCCCAATATCCCACCTCAATATCTTCTTTAATTCATTTAACTATTTTATTTATTATTTACTTAATTTATCCCAATATCCCGTTGTTTTATTTATTTAATTAATTTATATATTATTTCATTTATTTAATGGATTCTGAATTCAGCCTCGAGTTTCAGCTGTTCCAGGGGTGAAAACCTCATAGCAGCATTTCAGGGAATGTTAATTATCACCTTATTCAGGTGAAGTGCAGCAGCAGAGCAGCAATTTTCTTACTGTGGTATTTTTAAACCCTTCTTGGACACAGATTTTCCTCTTTTAACGAGGAATTAAAGACTCTCAAGAGGAAAGGAAGATGAGAAATGCCCTGATCTGCTCCCTCTGTGCTGAGAGACAAAACCCCCCAGCGTGGGGCACTTGGGACGTTGTTCCAGCTCTGGTTTTAACAGAAATCTCAGTGTCCCTGCCTGGGTGACACAGGGGACGGGTGCTGTTAACAATTCCCAGCTCTCAATGTCAATGGAGACATCTCCAGCCTCCCCAGGGAGGAGATTTCATCCCAACTGTGACCTCAGCAGCTCCACCGGGATCGGGGATTTGAGGCACCAACAGAACTCAGAGCACTCCCAGAAATCCCACTCAGCTCCCATGTCCCAGCTGGACAGCAGCGAGATCCCAGATGAGTTTTACTCAGCCATAATTCAAATTTCTGAACCTAAACCTGCCCTGTTTTCCTGGGAATTCACCCTGAGAGTGCTCCCAGAAACCCCACTCAGCTCAAGGCTACACACACACACCTCTGAGCTGGAGAGCAATGAGATCCCAGATGAGTTTTACTCAGCCATAATTCACATTTCTGAACCTAAACCTGTGCTGTTTCCTGGGAATTCACCCTGAGAGTGCTCAGAACCTGTGACCTCAGCAGCTCCACCAGGATTGGGGATTTGAGGCACCAACAAAACTCACAGGGCTCCCAGAAATCAATCCCACACCGAGCTGCAGAGCAGAGAGATCCCAAATGACTCTGACTCTGCATAATTTGGTTCTAAGTTTCTGGAACCTAAATTTCGTAATTCCAGGTTTCTGAACCTAAAACCTGCCCTGCTTTCCTGGGAATTCACCCTGAGACCCACGACCTCAGCAGCTCCACCAGGATCAGGGATTTGAGGCACCAAGAGAACCCAAAGTGCTCCCAGAAATTCCCACTCAGCTCACACATCCGAGCTGCAGAGGGATCCCAGGTAAGTCTGACTCGGCCAAAATTCACATTTTTGAACCTCCATCTGTGCTGCTTTCCTGGGAATTCACCCCAAGACCCGTGATCCACCAGGATCAGGGATTTTGAGGCACCAAGAGAACTCAAAGTGCTCCCAGAACTTCCCACTCAGCTCACACACCTGAGCTGCAGAGGGATCCAAGACAAGTCTGACTCTCCCATAATTCACATTTCTGAACCTAAACCTGCCCTGTTTTCCTGGGAATTCACCCTGAGAGTGCTCAGAACCTGTGACCTCCCAGAAAACCCACTCAAGGCTACACACACACGCCCGAGCTGCAGAGCAAGATCTCAGATAATCTGACTCTGCCATAATTCTAGTTCCAGGTTTCTGGAACTTAATTTCCATAATTCCAGGTTTCTGAACCTAAACCTGCCCTGTTTTCCTGAGAATTTACCCTGAGAGTGCTCCCAGAAATCCCACTCAGCTCAAGGCTACACACACACACCTCCGAGCTGGAGAGCAGTGAGATCCCAGATGAGTTTTACTCAGCCATAATTCACATTTCTGAACCTAAACCTGTGCTGTTTCCTGGGAATTCACCCTGAGAGTGCTCAGAACCTGTGACCTCAGCAGCTCCACCAGGATGGGGATTTGAGGCACCAACAAAACTCACAGGGCTCCCAGAAATCAATCCCACACGTGAGCTGCAGAGCAGAGAGATCCCAAATTACTCTGACTCTGCCATAATTCTGGTTCTTAAGTTTCTAGAACCTAATTTTCATAATTCCAGGTTTCTAAACCTAAACCTGCCCTGCTTTCCTGGGAATTCACCCTGAGACCCACGACCTCAGCAGCTCCACCAGGATCAGGGATTTGAGGCACCAAGAGAACTCAAGAGTGGTCCCAGAAACCCCACTCAGCTCACACATCCGAGCTGCAGAGGGATCCCAGGTAAGTCTGACTCGGCCAAAATTCACATTTTTGAACCTCCATCTGTGCTGCTTTCCTGGGAATTCACCCCAAGACCCGTGATCCACCAGGATCAGGGATTTTGAGGCACCAAGAGAACTCAAAGTGCTCCCAGAACTTCCCACTCAGCTCACACACCTGAGCTGCAGAGGGATCCAAGACAAGTCTGACTCAGCCAAAATTCACATTTCTGAACCTAAACCTGCCCTGTTTTCCTGGGAATTCACCCTGAGAGTGCTCAGAACCTGTGACCTCCCAGAAAACCCACTCAAGGCTACACACACACGTCCGAGCTGCAGAGCAGAGATCTCAGATAAGTCTGACTCTGCCATAATTCTAGTTCCAGGTTTCTGGAACTTAATTTCCATAATTCCAGGTTTCTGAACCTAAACCTGCCCTGTTTTCCTGAGAATTTACCCTGAGAGTGCTCCCAGAAATCCCACTCAGCTCAAGGCTACACACACACACCTCCAAGCTGGAGAGCAATGAGATCCCAGGTGAGTTTGCCTCAGCCATAATTCACATTTCTGAACCTAAACCTGCCCTGCTTTCCTGGGAATTCACCCTGAGAGTGCTCAGAACCTGTGACCTCAGCAGCTCCACCAGGATTGGGGATTTGAGGCACCAACAGAACTCAGAGCACTCCCAGAAATCCCATTCAGCTCACACATCCAAGCTGCAGAGCAGAGAGATCCCAGTTAAGTCTGGGATAATTCTGCTTCCAGGTTTCTGGAACCTAATTTTCCTAATTCCAGGAAATTTCTGAATTTCTGAACCTAAACCTGCCCTGCTTTCCCATGAATTCACCCCGAGAGCACCCAGAACGTGCTGGAGCTGCCTCTCCTCCTTTTATCTCCTTTTCCAATCTCACCCTCCCAAAGGGAGGAGGTAAAAAACCTCCCTGTGAGCTTCACTCAGGACTCACCAGTTGCAACCAGTAAGGCAGGACCTGCTGGAGAGCTCCTTTTTAAAGTCTCCTGCCCACACGGAGATTCCCAGGAGAGAAGGAGCTCCCGTGGGGAGCCTTGCACGTGCTCCCAGTGCAAATCTCCTCTCCAAACACTGACCCATCACCTTGAGAGCTCCATCCTGCTCATCCAAACCTCGAGGGAGCTCAGCTTGCCATGGTTTTCCAGCACCCCCTCCATGGGATTTGGAAAAAAGAAGGGAATTTAAATGTTTAAAAGGGAATTTGGGATTTAGAGGATTTCCTCTGTGCCATCCACCTGTGATTTTGGGGACTTCCTGACAGGGAATTTACAATTTAGAGGATTTCCTCTGCGCTATCCACCTGTCATTCTGGGGACTTCCTGACAGGGAATTTAGAAGATTTCCTCTGTGCCATCCACCTGTGATTTTGGGGACTTCCTGACAGGGAATTTAGAGGATTTAGATTTTCTCTGTGCCATCCACCTGTCATTTTGGGGACTTCCTGACAGGGAATTTAGAATTTAGAGGATTTCCTGTCCCGTCCACCTGTGATTTTGGGGACTTCCTGACAGGAATTTAGAATTTAGAGGATTTCCTCTGTGCTATCCACCTGTGATTTTGGGGACTTCCTGAAAGGGAATTTAGAATTTAGAGGATTTCCTCTGTCCCATCCACCTGTGATTTTGGGAACTTCCTGACAGGGAATTTAGAATTTAGAAGATTTCCTCTGTGCCATCCACCTGTCATTTTGGGGACTTCCTGACAGGGAATTTACAATTTAGAAGATTTCCTCTGTGCCATCCACCTGTCATTTTGGGGACTTCCTGACAGGGAATTTACAATTTAGAAGATTTCCTCTGTGCCATCCACCTGTGATTTTGGGAACTTCCTGACAGGGAATTTAGAGGATTTCCTCTGTGCCATCCACCTGTGATTTTGGGGACTTCCTGACAGGGAATTTAGAATTTAGAGGATTTCCTCTGTGCCATCCACCTGTGATTTTGGGGACTTCCTGAAAGGGAATTTAGAATTTAGAGGATTTCCTCTGTGCTATCCACCTGTCATTTTGGGGACTTCCTGACAGGGAATTTAGAATTTAGAGGATTTCCTGTCCTATCCACCTGTGATTTTGGGAACTTCCTGACAGGGAATTTAGAATTTAGAGGATTTCCTCTGTCCCATCCACCTGTGATTTTGAGGACTTCCTGAAAGAGAATTTAGAATTTAGAAGATTTCCTCTGTGCCATCTACCTGTGATTTTGGGGACTTCCTGAAAGGGAATTTAGAATTTAGAGATTTCCTCTGCGCCATCCACCTGTGATTTTTTGGGGACTTCCTGAGCAGCCAGAGCCATCCCTGCAGCTCCTCTGGCTCTTCCAGTCCCCACATTCTGATGGAAATTGTTACTCCAGCATTGTGGGACAGGTTCTAGAAGGTTCCCAGCAATGTGGAGGCTCAGCTTCACCACAGAGCCCTCAAGGCTCTGTTGGATATCTCTGGATAAATCCTGGTCTCTGGCACCAGTGGAATCTCAAATCTCCCCATCTGTGGCACGAGGAAGGTCCCAAATCTCTTTTCGTGCTCTCTCTCTGCATCCTGTGCCTTTGGAATCCCATCTTTGTCTCCTGACAGCTCCTACACAGCCTGAGGATACTGCAGAAATCAGGCCCTCAACAAGATTTTTCCCCTCCCAGACAGCAATAAAACCTGTTTTATAAAATGATTTTTCCTTTAATTTTTACACCTTGGAAAGGTGCTTTTTTTTCATTTAAAAAAGCCTTATTTTAGGTTTTAGACCATTCTATGCAGACGCAGCAGCGCTGCAGTTTCAGGATGATGAAATCTACAGAAATCACACGAAAAAAATTCCCAATTTGATCACAGTTCTCTCACTTTCACTCACGTTAAGATGAAGCACCTCCACTGTTCAGGGTTTCAGAAGGAAAGTAAAAGCCTGGCTGGGGACAAGGCACCAAAACCCCACCAGCTAATGCTGTTCTCATCCCAAATTCCTGACAAAACAAAACCTCAGGAGGTGCTGCTGCCTCCAGTCCTTCCAGCCAGGCAAGTGGAGGTCACAGAATCATGGAATGGTTTGGGCTGGGAGGGACCTTGAAGCTCATTCAATGTGCAGGGACATCTCCACGGATGGAGTACCCACTGGAAAATCCATCCCAGTGCCTCACCACTCTCAGAGGGAGGGATTTTTTCATTTTTTCCCCCAAAATCCCACCTAACCCTGCTCTCTGGTGGTTTGAAGAGATATGGGAATGCTGCCTGCAGCTCTTCTTTCCCCAGTTTTTCCTCCTGGACACACAAAACTCTGGTTGTTCTTGAGGGAACACTCCCATCCACCAAAGCTTTGCTTTTGGGTGGCCCCCGAATTAAATTCCTTGGAGAATTCCAAATAAAAAGGTGAATTAGGGAGCGCGGGATCCCGCTCGGGATGCACGTGGAGACGAATGCAGCGGCTCACCTGCAGCACCGCGCCCGCCCCCGGGGCTTTCCGTGCTTCTCCACCCCTTCCTGAGGGGCCTTTTCGTTATTCCTCCGTTTTTCACGGAATTCTGGAATGGTTTGGGCTGGAAAAAAACCCTTCAAGCCCATCCCGTTCCAAGCCCTGGCCTTGGACGCTTTCAGGGCCAGCGCAAAACGCAGGGACGGATTTTAAGGTGAAAATCCCAAGTTTACAAACAGATTCTCTCGCCTGCACGCTCTGGATTGTTCCACGCGTTACTTACCGGGAGTTTTCCGCTGTTTCGGTGGGCACCGACCCACCGAGAAACGCGCAGCACCCCCCGAACACCCCATTAAAACCCACAGCGGGAAATCCCGCCCGCATCCCGGTACACCGGGGCCCACACGGGGGCCTCACCCGGTAACCGGGCCCACACGGTAACCGGGACAAAACCCCTCAGCGCCCAAGGTCAGCCCGCGCTCGGCGGCGCCGGGGCGGCTCCCGCGATAGCGCCGGGGCCTGGCGGGGCCTTCCCGCGCCGCTCCCATCCCCGGGCCTCACATGGCGGATGGCGACGGCTCCGGCGGGCGCTCCTGAGGGGTGCGGAAGGCTCCGGGCGGTGTCGCGGGTTGTGCTTGGGCGGTACCAGGAAAGGTACCGGGAGGGTTCCGGGGGGGGGGGGGTTCCGGTGGCGGCTCCGGTGGCGGCTCCGGGCGGGCTCGGGGGCTCTGGCGCGGCCTCGCTCCCACAATGCCCCGCGCAGCGCTCGGCCCGTGGTGACGCAGCAAAATCCCCGCGCGCGCCGCCGCCGCCGCCTCCTCCTCCTCTTCCTCCCCTCCCTCACTCCCCTCCCGCCGCCGCCGACCGCGCGTGCGCGGTCCCGAGCGCGCCCCCGCCCCCCCGCGCGCGCCCCCGCCCCGCTGCCCTTCCAGCAGCTTCTGGGCGCGCATGCGCAGTGAGGCGCGGCGACAGCGGAGAGGGAAGGGAGCCCAGGGACTCCCCCCCCCCCCACCACCACCGGGACCCCCTCATTGGGACCACCGGGACCCCCCCCCCCCAATCCCCACTGGGACCCCCGGGACTCCCCCTTCACCTGGACCCTCCCATTGGGACCCCAGGGACCCCTCCCCACCCACTGGGACCCCCTCACTGGGACCTCCCACTGGTGATCCCCGAACCCCCCCCCCCCCCCCCTGGGACCCCCCCATTGGGACCCCCGGGACCCCCCAACTTGTCCCGGTGTTCTCTGGGAGCAGATCCTGACCCTGTTGTCCCATCAGGGACTTGGAGGTGAAAATTCCCCTCTGAGCCTCCTGTCTCCAGGCACTTCCAAAGCCTGACCACCTTTTATTCCTCCTGATGTCCACCCTGACCCTGTCCTGGAGGAATCTTGGGCTGTTCCTTCTTGTCCTGGTGTTCCCTGGGAGCAGATCCTGACCCTGGGGTGAAAATTCCCCTCTGAGCCTCCTGTTCTCCAGGCACTTCCAAAGCCTGACCACCTTTTCTAGGAGGAAATTCCTCCTCATGTCCACCCTGACCCTCTCCTGGAGGAATTTGGGGCTGTTCCTTCTCCTGCTGCTCCTGGGAGCAGATCCTGACCCTGGAGTGGAAATTCCCCTCTGAGCCTTCTTTTTTCCAGGCACTTCCAAAGCCTGACCACCTTTTATTCCTCCTGAAATTCCACCCTGACCCTGCCCTGGAGGAATGTGGAGCCCCAGCAGTGCCAGGACAGGGGGACAATCCCTGTCCCCATGGCTGGCACAGCCCAGGTGCCATCCTGGCCACACCTGGCCACACCTGGGCTCTGTCCAGCTGCTGGCACCATCACCCCCAGGGCCTTTCCCATCTTTCCAGCCCCTCTCCCACAGCCTGGAATGTTCCATGGGTGACCCATTGGCCTCAGCCCATCCTGTCCAGCTGGTTCTGCAGAGCTTCCTGCCCTCCAGCAGATCAACATCCCTCCCAAACCGGTGTCTTCACAAACCGAGGTGCCCTGGACCCCAAATCATGGCTAAACACATCACATAGAGCTGTCCATCCCTCACCTGGGTACAGCCCAGCTCCCCCCCAGACCAGCCAGGTGTGAACCCCAAGGAACTCACCTGTCCCAAAGCTTTACTGGAGCCCACATCCACAGCTGTCACAGGCATATTTTATGAAAAATCCTTTCGTTAGGATCTTTTCTCCTGAAAAGATGAGAAGCTTCAGCTTCTCCATGTTTTTTTTGCTGCTTTGGAATGTGATTTGGAGAACTGTTTACCCAGCATGTGAAATTGTTTTGACTTGATTGTTTTTAATTGTTTTTACCTGTGTCGAGGCTGTGAGCAGTCACAAGATTTTATTATCATTCCATTCTTTTCCTTTCAAACCTTCTGATGAAATCCTTCTATTTTAGTATAGTTTTAGTATATAATAAATAAAATAATAAATCAGCCTTCTGAAACATGGAGTCGAGATTTCTTAGCTCGCCTGGGACCCCTGTGAACACAACCTCACCCCTGATCTTCATCCCGTCTGCTGCAGGCACTGAGGAGCCCTGTGGGAACCCAGAACATCCCTCTGGCTGTCCAGGATGGCCAGGACCCCTGCCAGGGGGCTCAGAGACCCTGGCACAAAGCCCAAAACACCTGTGGGTTTGATTATGACCTGTAGAGTAAATTACCAACCTTAGATGAAGATCTGCAAGCCACGAAAGTCTAAGTAGAATAGTAATTCGTTTGTCACGGGTGAAAAAATAGATTTTTTGGGGGGTTTAGAATGGGGGTTCAGGGGGCAAGATGGAGGAATCTGGGCATGTCCAGTCTTTCTCCTTCTTCTTCTTCTTGTCCTTCATCTTCTGCTGTGATGGTGACACTTCTGGATTGGTTTAGAGTAAACTGTCTAACATAGGTGATAGGTATTGGAAAATTATTGTAAATAAAGTACACGGAGTTTTTAGTATAAAAAACTGACACCACCCCAAGGGCTGGAAACAATTGCCAGCTTTGTGTGAGGAGCTACAAGCCACAATAGTTTGAGTAGAATGATAGTGAATTAATCACAGGGTGAAAATGTAGAATTTGGGGGTTTAGAATGGGGGTTCAGGGGGCAAGATGGAGGAATCTGGGCATGTCCTGTCCTTCTTCTCCTTCTTCTTCTTGGCCTCCATCTTCTGCTGTGATGGTGGCACTTTGGGATTGGTTTAGAGTAGAAGCTCACTGTCTAACATAGGTGATGGGTATTGGAAAGTAATTGTAAACATTGTACACGTAATTTTTAGTATAAAGACTTAGCACCGCCCCAGGGGCAGGCAGAGTGCCTGGAACTGTCCTACTGCATGGACCTTGGCAGGGCAGGAGAAAAATTTTTATAGATAAGATGCAGTAAACAACCCTGAGACAGAGAACTGAAGAGCCCTGACTCATTCCTCAAGTACTCGGGCTGGGAAAAGAGATTTTTAACAATCTCGGGGTTGCAGTGACCCAAAAGGCCCCAAGAGAGCCCCCCTGAAGGAACCCTGAGGGGATGAAGGGGTGACCCTGCAGCTGAGCTGGTGTCCAGCCAGGCTCTGGGACAGGAAGGAAAGGAGGGAACGGGCAGGTGCTGTTCCAGGATGGGCTATCAGCACCAGGATCTTCCCGGGAGGAAGGCTCCACCCTGAGGCCACAAATCCCAGGGAAAGGCAGGCAGCAAAGCACCACAGAGCAGAGATTTCACCAACAATAAGCCACAACTTTATTAACCGATAGAAATAGTACAAATTTTAAATTTAGTCGTATTTTACTCTTCTCTGAAACACCAAAAAAGGCTCCTCCCTCCGGCGGCTACATCGTCAGTTCCTGTGGGGAGAAAGGGGAGTCAGGAGGCAGCTCAGAGACAGCAGCTCCCCTCAGGGACCCCCCCAAAAGCTGCTGCCCCCCGAGACTCACCATTATCGCGTTTACAATGTCGTTACTGTTGTTCTTGAGGGCTCGCACGGCCTTCGCCCGCGACACGTTCGCCTGCGACATCACCAGCTCGATGTCTTTCACCTCCACGCCGGTTTCATCAACCTCAAAGAGAAACAGAGCCCAGGATTGGTGCCATTCCAGGCTTGGGATTGGATTGGGAGCCAGGAGGCCAGGCCTGCCAACACCCCCAGGGCAGGACCTTGTGCTCTCCCTTTGATGAAGGAGAGGAATTTGTGGATTTTTGTGGATTAACCCCACAGAGAGGCTGGGGAAGGCCTCACCTCCTCTTCCTCGCTCTCCTCCTGCACCGTGGGGGTCTGTGTGTTTTCCTGGATGTTGGAAACGGGTTCTCCTTGCACTTTGAACTTCTCAGCAGCTGCCAGCTGAGCCTGCTGGGACAGGTCTTCGATCTGCAGGAGGGAAGAGAAGGAAAGGAGCAAGTGATGCCAGTCCTGGGCAGTGCCAGCACATTCCCTGGCAGGAGCCACACAGTGCACAGGTGACAGGAAGGAGAACCCTGCCCTGCTGGCACCAGGGTGGGCTCACCTTGGCCTCTCCAAAGACAATGTAGGTGTCTGATGCTGGGCTCTTGTACACGTCTGGCTTTGTGATGACAAACAGGATGTTCTTGGATTTCCGGATGGTGACTCTGGTGACTCCTGTCACCTGGCGAAGGCCCAGCTTGGACATTGCCTGAAAAACACCAGGGAAAGGTCACAGAGGGAAGAAGAGCTCTGGAACCAGCCCAGATGTGCCCAATCCTCTCTCCAGACTCCAGATCCAACATTTGCTGCATGGATCCACATGGAAATGTGCATTTACTGCCACGGAGCAGCACACCCAGGCTGCCAGCTGGAGGCAACACCCCAATCCAGGTCTGGTGAGATCCCCAGCGTGCCTCTGAGCCCTGGGGCTGCTCGCCAGGGACAGGTGAGGCCTCACCTTGCGAGCTTTCTTCTCACTCCGGCTCTGTTTTGCTTTGCTGACGGGTTCTTCGTCTATTTCGGCTGCTGCCGCGAGCTGCAGGGAGGGAAAAGGATCAGTGACAATGCTGGGGTGACACCACAGGGACCCTGATCCACCATGTGCCACCAGGGACACCACAGGGACCCTGATCCACCATGTGACACCTCCCTACCTGTGCCTGCTGCGTCGTGGCCTGTGTGGAGTCCTGCTCTTCGAGCTCTGGTACGGATTCATCGCTGTCAGACTCTGTGCCAGACCCTGCAGAGACACACACAGCCCACCTCAGCAAGGTCCAGGGCACACTGGTTTACCACCAGTCAGCCCAGTTAGGTGAATGGAGCATTCTCTGCGCTCTGAATGCCATCAGCAGGGTGCCACGAGTGGGTTCTCAGCCTTGCCATGGTGGGAGCAGGGTGCCAGAGCCCCACAGGTGCCTGGAGGCTCCAGAACGAATCCTGAGGCAGCTCCAACCTGTGGCACCAGCTCAAGGAGGAGGTGGGTGGCACTCCCAGTGTGCTGAGGTGGGAGATTAGTGTGACAGTGCCTCTCTTGAGTCCCCTCAAAGCCAGAACTGACACACAGCACCGAGACCCCACTCACTGAGCCCCCAGGGCTGCTGCACATCCATGGCTTCACTACAGGGATGATCTGGGATAAGCCCAGACCCCCCTCATGGGGACCTGAGGGCCACCAGGATGATCTGGGATAAGCCCAGACCCCCCTCATGGGGACCTGAGGGCCACCAGGATGATCTGGGATAAGCCCAAACCCCCCTCAGGAGACCTGAGGGCCACCAGGATGATCTGGGATAAGCCCAAACCCCCCTCATGGGGACCTGAGCGCCACCAGGATGATCTGGGATAACCCCAAACCCCCCTCAGGAGACCTGAGGGCCACCAGGATGATCTGGGATAAGCCCAAACCCCCCTCATGGGGACCTGAGCGCCCCCAGGATGATCTGGGATAAGCCCAACCCCCCTCAGGAGACCTGAGGGCCACCAGCTGCAGTTGTGACCCACAGCACTGACCACACCAGTTACTGGAGCAGAGCTGAGTGTCCCCAGCCTTCGAGGTCACCTGGAGGTGACCCTGATGCTCCCGTGCAGCCATCACCTGGATTCAGTCCTCAGGGCACGTGGGAGCCTTGGCAAACCTCTCTGCAGATGTCAAGGTGTGCCAACACTTCAGGCATAGCGTGGGGACATCCCAGTTTGCCACCACGAGGCCGCCACACACAGCAGTGCCAGGCAGGTGGCATCTCCTCAGTGTGAAGCCAGCTCATCTCATCTCATCTCATTTTTGCAGTGCCCATGCCACAAACAAACCACAAAACCACAAAACCACAACCACCACGCCGTGCTCCGTGCCCCAGGACACGCGTTAGTGACCGATGGCACCGTGTGTGCCCAGCAGCCCCGGCCCTCCCCTTGGCACACAGCGGGCACGCCGTTAGTACCCCGTGGGCATCCAGTGACACTCCATGCACGGTTAGGTACAAAATACCCTTGTCATTCTTGAGGATGGGCTCTGGTGCCAGGACCCCCGTGGCAGGGGACAGCTCCAGCAGCACGGGTGGCTCTGGGGGGAGCAGAGGTGGCAGCTCCTCATCATCATCACCAGGCGTGGATTTCGAGGGGGGCTTGGCCACCTTGTTATTGGTGAGGGGCTGCTGCTTCTTGGCTGGGCTTGGGGGCTTTGGAGGGGCACCAGAAGCTGGGGCAGGAGGTGGGGTTGTGGCTGCTGGAGGTGGAGTGGCCTTGGCGGGGCTTTTTGGGGGTGCTTTGGCCTCTGTGAGGCTTTTTGGGGGTGCCTTGGACTCTGCGGGGATCTTTGGGGGTGCTTTGGCTGCAGCGGGGGTGGTTGGAGGGGCAGTGGCTTTGACAGGGCTTTTTGGGGGTGCCTTGGCCTCAGTGGGGCTTTTTGGGGGTGCCTTGGCCTCAGCGGGGCCTTTTGGAGGTGCCTTGGCCTCTGCGGGGCTTTTTTGGGGTGCCTTGGCCTCTGCGGGGCTCTTTGGGGGCGTTTTGGCCTCAGTGGGGGTAGATGGAGCTGGGGTGGCTTTGTCAGGGCTCTTTGGGGGTGCCTTGGCCTCAGTAGAGGCTGCTGGAGCTGGGGTGGCCTTGACAGGGCTTTTTTGGGGTGCCTTGGCCTCAGCAGGGGTGGCTGGAGGGGGAGTGGCCTTGACGGGGCTTTTTGGGGGTGCCTTGGCTTCAGCAGGGCTTTTTGGGGATCCTTTGGCTGCAGCAGAGGCAGCTGGAGCTGGGGTGCCTTTGGCAGGGCTTTTTGGGGGTGCCTTGTCCTCAGTGGGGCTGGCTGGAGCTGGGGTGCCTTTGGCAGGGCTTTTTGGGGGTGCCTTGTCCTCAGGAGAGGCTGCTGGAGCTGGGGTGCCTTTGGCAGGGCTCTTTGGGGGTGTTTTGGCCTCAGGAGAGGCTGTGGAGCTGGGTGCCTTTGGCAGGGCTTTTTGGGGGTGTTTTGGCCTCAGGAGAGGCTGGGGTGGCTTTGGCAGGGCTTTTTGGGGGTGTTTTGGCCTCAGGAGAGGCTGGGTGTGCTTTGGCAGGGCTCTTTGGGGGTGTTTTGGCTGCTGGGGGGGCACTAGGAGGTGGGGTGGCTGTAGCAGGACTCTTGGGAGGCACTTGGGCAGGAGCTGGAGGTGTTTTGGCCTCAGTGGGGCTGGCTGGAGCTGGGGTGGCTTTGGCAGGGCTTTTTGGGGGTGCTTTGGCCTCAGGAGAGGCTGGTGGAGCAGGGGTGGCCTTGACAGGGCTTTCTGGGGGTGCTTTGGCCTCAGCAGGCGCTGGGGCAGCTTTGCCAGGGCTCTTTGGGGGTGCTTTGGCCTCAGCAGGGGCAGCTGAAGGTGCTGGAGCCACAGGAGAGGATGGAGCAGTGACTGGGCTGCCCTTGGGAGGTTTTTTGGGTGCTCCAGGGGAAGCTGGAGCTGGGGTGGCCTTGCCAGGGCTCTTTGGGGGTGCCTTGTCCTCAGGAGAGGCTGGTGGAGCTGGGGTGGCCTTGGCAGGGCTCTTTGGGGGTGTTTTGGCCTCAGGAGAGGCTGGTGGAGCTGGGGGCCTTGGCAGGCTCTTTGGGGGTGTTTTGACCTCAGGAGAGGCTGGGGTGGCTTTGTCAGGGCACTTTGGGGGTGCTTTATCCTCAGTGGGGGTGGCTGGAGATGGCATGGCCTTGGCAGGGCTTTTTGGGGGTGCCTTGTCCTCAGTGGGGGTGGCTTTGGCAGGGCTTTTTGGGGTGTTTTGGCTGCTGGAGCTGGTGGAGCTGCAGGAGCTGGGGTGGCAGGGGATGGGGTGGCAGCAACAGGACTCTTGGGAGCAGTTTTGGCTGCAGGTGGAGTGGCTGGAGCTGGCTGCTGGCGGAGGAGTGTGGCAACAGACCCTTGGCAACAGCACCCTTGCAGTCTGGCTGAGGAGGGGCAGGGAGAGGGTGGAGATGCCATGGGTGGTGTGACAAGGGCAGCAGGAGATGTTTTAGCCACAGGAGGGGTGGCTGGAGCCACCACGGGTGGCGTGACAGGGGCAGAGGGGGCGGCTGGGGCAGCGGTTGGGCTCCCAGGAGATGTTTTAGCCACAGGAGGGGTGGCTGGAGCCACCATGGGTGATGTGACAGGGGCAGCAGGAGATGTTTTAGCCACAGGAGGGGTGGCCTGAGGTGCCAGGGATGGTGTGACAGGGGCAGAAGGGGCAGCTGGGGCAGTGGTTGGGCTCCCAGGAACTGGTTTGGCCACTGGAGGAGCGGCTGGAGCCACCATGGGTGGTGTGACAGGGGCAGCAGGAGATGTTTTAGACACAGGAGGGGTGGCTGGAGCTGCCATGGGTGGTGTGACAGGAGCACAGCTGGCAGAAGGGATGGCAGGAGCTGCTGCTGGGAGCACTGGGCTGGCTGGAGAGCCTGGGACAGAGATGGCAGCTCCCAGTGCAGGTGTGGACAGGGCAGGAGCCACTGGAGCTGCTCGAGGGGCTGGAGGTCCCATAGGAGAGGCCTTGGCAGCAGAAGGAGCAACTGGGAGCAATGGTGGGACTGGGGCACCAGGGGCTGACCCAGGGGACATCCCAGCTGGCAGCAGAGGGATAGGAGGTGACAAAGGAGCTTTGGGGGCAGCCAGGAACACAGGGGGAGAGATGGCACCGACCAGGGCTGGCGCTGGGGCTCGGGGAGAGGCTGGAACAGCAGGAATTCCAGCAGGAGACACAGGGACTGTGGCATGTGGGGGTGATCCTGGACTCTGGGGGGACACTGCCACCGTGGGAGCTGGCAGCAAACTGGGGGGCACTGGTGGGGGAGATGCCAGAAGGGGATGGGATGGAGGTAGGAGAGGGACTGGGGGTGCTCCAGAGGGAGGGAAAGGAGCTGGGGCTGCTCCAGAGGGAGGAAGAGGAGCTGGGGCTGCTCCAGAGGGAGGAAGAGGAGCTGGGGCTGCTCCAGAGGGAGGAAGAGGAGCTGGGGCTGCTCCAGAGGGAGGAAGAGGAGCTGGGGCTGCTCCAGAGGCTGCAGTGGGAGAAGATTTCATGGCAGAGCTGAGAGCAGCTGGGAGAGAACTGGGGCTCACTGGGGGGACAAGAGGAGCCCCTGTCACTGCAGCAGAAGCAGCAGCCAGGCCAGGTGACACCGGAGCTGGGAATCCTGGGGACACTGGGCTAACTGGGACAGGCCCTGGAGATCCTGGGGCTGCAAAAGCCACGGGGGCCTGAGGAGCTGGGGCAGGGGCAGTGGTGGCTGGGCCCGGCAGAGCTGGGGCAGGGGGCTGGGGGGGCACAGAGAACACGGGGATGGCTGCAGCTGGGACCACGGGGGGGGACACGGGGCCTGGGGGGCCCTGCAGAGCCGGGGCAGGGCTGGGCAGCTGTGCCTGGGCAGATGGAGATGGAGTCAGAGGTGGGGAATGAGCAGCATGGAGAACAGCTAAAGGAGAGAAACAGAGTGAGATGAGAAATGAGAGGAGGGAGGGAGAGCAGGAGAAACAGGGAGGGGGGCATGCAGCCAGCCCTGGCATTCCTCTGGCTTCTGGCCCAGCAGGCACTGCCAGGGTCAGTACAAACCAGGATGTTCATCCCCTTCTAGAACACAGAATTTCCTCAGAGCCCTGAATGGCACGAGGCACTCCCTGAACCACCAGGAAGCTCCAGCAGGCCAGAAATGCAGAGATCCAGCTCTGCCCTACCAAAGGGGGTGTCACAACCCCTGTGGAGCCCCAGAAATCTGTCAAGACACCCAGGGCTGCTCACCAGCCTGGGGTCACCCCTTGGGCTGCAGGAGGAACAAAGACCCACCCAAGAAGAGGAAGGGGGAAAGTCAAATACAACCCAAAAAATAAAGATAGAAATAAATAAAGTATAAAATAAATATAATATAATTCCACTGACATGTGGAATTAGAGAGTGCTCTGGGAGCCCCCTCCCCCAATCAGGGAGGCCACAATGACATGGGGGGTGGTGGGCCAAGCCCCCCAGTGCCCCCAACCCTGGAAGCTGCTCATGAGCCTGGGGTCACCCCTTGGGCTGCAGGAGGAACAAAAACCCACCCAAGAAGAGGAAGGGAAAGTCAAATATAACCCAAAAAATAACTATATAAATAAATAAAATATCAAAATAAATATAGTATCATTCCACTGACATTGGAATTACTCCTGGAGCACTCTGGAGCTCCTCCTTCCAGCACAATGACATGGGGTGGTGGGGCCAAGCCCCCCAGTGCCCCCCAGTTCCCTGGAAGCTGTTAGGGTTAATGGAATGCAGCCCCCAGAATGGCACAGGCTGGTTCATGTGGCACACCAGAGGTTACAGGAGTACCTGGAGCAGGGGTGGGAGCAGCAACGGGGGCAGCTGGAGCTGAACAAGGAGAACAAGAGTTTGTTAAGGCAAGGCCCAGTGAGCAGAAGCAGCTTCCAGCTGCCCAGGCAGGCCCAGGAGAGCCTGCAGAGAGCCTGCTGGCCATTCCCAACACCAGCTGGGGAGCCAAGGGCACTGCTCAGGCCACAGGCCATGCCAGGGAAGAGATTCCAGCTCCTGAGAGCCTGCAGAGACACTCCCATGGAATCCTAATGCCAACCAGCAATCAAGGGCACCATTTAGTGAAGAGGCCATGAGAGGGTTCAGGTTCCATCTCCTGAGCCAGAGCTGAGAGCCTGCAGAGAGCCCTAGAGAGACATTCCCAATGGAATTCCCAATGCCAACCAGTAATCAAGGGGCACTGTTTAGGGAAAAGGCCATGAGAGGACTCAGCTTCCAGCTCCTGAGAGCCTGCAGAGAGCCCTGACATTCCCAAGGAAATTCCCAATGCCAAGTAGCAACCAAGGGGCACTGTTTAGTGAAGAGGCCATGCCAGGGCTGAGATTCCAGCTCCTGAGAGCCTGGAGACAGCCCTGGCATTCCCAATTAAACTCCCAACGAAATTCCCAATGCCACCCAGCAATTAAGGGGCACCGTTTAGGGAAAAGGCCATGAGAGGACTCAGCTTCCAACTCCTGAGAGCCTGGAGAGAGCCCTGGAGAGACATTCCCAAGGAAATTCCCAATGCCAACCAGCAATCAAAGGGCACCATTTAGTGAAGAGACCATGAGAGGACTCAGCTCCCAGCTCCTGAGAGCCTGCAGAGAGCCCTGACATTCCCAATGAAATTCCCAGTGCCACCCAGCAATTAAAGGGCACTGTTTAGGGAAGAGGCCATGCCAGGCCTGAGCTTCCAGCTCCTGAGAGCCTGGAGAGACATTCCCAAAGAAATTCCCAGTGCCAATCAGCAATCAAAGGGCACCATTTAGTGAAAAGGCCATGCCAGGGCTGATCTTCCAGCTCCTGAGAGCCTGCACAGAGCCCTGACATTCCCAATGTCGCTCCCAGCAGCCAGTGGAGCTCCAAGGGAGGGCAGAGCCCAGCAGAGCCGGGCAGGGCAGGGCTGGTCCAACCAGCAGAACCAGCCCGGGCACAGCGCCGCCCTTGGGAGCTGCAGAGCCCAAAGCCACCAGCCCCGTGCCATGGATCCTGTCCCTGTCCCACCCTGGGATCAGCCCAGAGCCACCAGCCCCGTGCCATGGATCCTGTCCCTGCCAGGTGCTGTGTCCTTGTCCCATTCATGGATCCTGTCCCTCCCAGGTGCTGTGTCCTTGTCCCATTCCATGGATCCTGTCCCTCCCAGGTGCTGTGTCCCCCATTACCCTGCCTGGACCCCCTAAACCTGCTCTGACTCCCTAAAATGTTGGATCGTGTCTCTGCCAGGTGCTGTGTCCCTGTCCCTTTTGTCCTGTCCCTCCCAGGTGCTGTGTCCCTGTCCCTTTTGTACTTTTTTCTACACAAAAACCATTAAATGTTTCTGGTCACCCGTGTGCTGGGATGTGCTGAGGAGGGCGGGGGTCCTCTCGCTGTGGGGAGGAACTGGGGGAGGAGGTCCCCTGCTGGCCCTGTCCTGGCCCCATAACCCTGCCTGGACCCTGTCTGGCCCATAACCCTGCCTGGACCCTGTCCTGGCCCCATAACCCTGCCAGGACCCTGTCTGACCCCATAACCCTGCCAGGACCCTGTCCTGACCCCATAACCCTGCCAGGACCCTTTCCTGACCCCATAACCCTGCCTGGACCCTGTTCTGACCCCATAACCCTGCCAGGACCCTGTCCTGACCCCATAACCCTGCCAGGACCCTGTCCTGACCCCATAACCCTGCCAGGACCCTGTCTGACCCCATAACCCTGCCTGGACCCCCTAAACCTGCTCTGACCCCCTAAAATGTTGAATCCTGTTCCTCCCAGGTGCTGTGTCCCCGTCCCACCCTGGGATCAGTGTCACAGTCGTGTCCTGGTCTTGCTGCCACCCAGGGCAGTGACAAATGCAGGGAATGCCATCCCTGTCCCTGCCCCAGGAATGGGGTCCTGAAAGGGGCTGCTAATGCCCCATTTTACCCCTGTTTTACCCCAAATCAGGGCAGGCCTGGAGCTGGACAGCAGTGCCAGGACATTTCCTGCTCCAAGGAACGTTCTGGTGCCTCCCAAAGGAGCAGCAAGTGCTGCCAAGGGCACAGAACAGGCCGAGCCACCCTCTCCAGAACAATATTTATCCCTGCCTGCTCTCCCTGTTCCTTCTCTGAGCACATTCCTGATGAACACAATCATTCCTGCTTCTCCCCCACAGCCCCACCTTTGCTTGGTTCCTTCTCAAACATCCCAAGCTAAAAAATTCCCCAAAACGAAAGGATTTCTGCCCAGAATCCCTCTGCATCAGCATGCACCAGCCCCACATCTCCAGGGTTTTTCCAAGGAAAAAGATGAAAATCCAAAGAGCTGCCTGAGGAACCCCAGGAGCAGCAGAATTTTGGGAGCTGTCAGTTGAGAAGGACAAGAAATTTTTCCCAAAACCAGAAAGATTTCCCCTGAAATCAGGGGATTTGGGAATCCCAAAATCCTGCCTGAGGAATCCCAGGAGCAGCAGAATTTTGGGAGCTGTCAGTTGAGAAGCACAAGAAATTTTTCCCAAAACCAGAAAGATTTCCCCAGAAATCTGGGGATTTCTGCCCAGAATCCCTCTGCATCAGCATGCACCAGCCCCACATCTCCAAAGTTTTTCCAAGGAAAAAGCTGAAAATCCAAGGAGGAATCCCAAGGAAGGAATCCCAAATCAGGGGATTTGGGAATGCCACAATCCTGCCTGAGGAATCCCAGGAGCAGCAGAATTTTGGGAGCTGTCAGTGAGAGGGACAGAGGAGCCATGGCAGGGAGGGCCCCAAAGAGGAATTCCAGCAATGCTGGGGGGGATAAGGAGCTCAGCAGATCCTGGGAATCGTTGGTGCAGCTGTCACAGCAAAAGCCATCACTCAGCTCCCTGCTCGTGTCCCCTCTCTGTCACCAGCCCTCTGTGGTGGTCCCACAATGGGGCAGATCCCAAATCCTATGAGAAACTCCCAAATCCCACAAGACAGATGTCCAAAATTCAATGAAAGACCCTCAAATGCAGTGGGGCAGACCCCTAAATCCAAAGGGACAGACACACATAATTCAGTGAGAAACCCCCAAATCCAACAGGACAAACCCCCAGATCTGACAGGACAGACCTCCAAAAGGAAAGACCCAAATGGAATGAAATGGACCCCAAATCCAGAGGGACAGACCCTCAAAATTCAGTGTGACACCCTAAATCCAACAGGGCAGAACCCAAAATCAAGTAGACCCCAAATCCAAAGGGACAGACTCAAAATTCAGTGAGGGACCCCCAAATCCAAAGGGGCAGACCCTCAAAATTCAGTGAGGGACCCCCAAATCCAATGGGACAGACCCCAAATCCAATGGGACAGGACCCCAAATCCCATAGGATAGGCCCCCAAATCCATAGGACAGGTCCTCAAATCCAACAGAACAGGCTCCAATACCAAAGGGACAGAATCCCCAAATCCAATGGGACAGGACCCAAAACCCAATGGGACAGGACCCCAAATCCCATAAGACACGATCCCAAATCCCATAGGACAGAATCCCCATATCCCATAGGACAAGTCCCCAAATCCCATAGGACAGAATCCCCATATCCCATAGGACAAGTCCCCAAATCCCATAGGACAGGACCCCAAGTCCAACAAGACAGGACCCCCAAATCCAGTGGGACAGAATCCCCAAATCCAATGCGACAGGATCCCAAATCTTATAGGACAGGTGCCCAAATCCCATAGGACAGAGGCCCCAAATCCAACGGGACAGAATCCCTAAATCCCATAGGACAGGATCGCAAATCCAATGGGACAGGAGCCCAAATCCCCATAGGACAGGTCCCTAAATCCAACAGAACAGGCTCCAATACCAAAGGGACAGGACCCCAAATCCCATAAGTGCCCAAATCCCATATGACAGGACCCCAAATCCCATAGGACAGGACCCCAAATCAAACATCCCGACCCGGCCAGGGCCGTTGCCTTCCTCTCCCACCCAAACCGAGCTCAGAGCCATCCCCGGTCCCGGTCCCGGGACTTGGGTCCCCGTGGCTCCCCCGTCCCCGCTCCGCTCCCCCGTCCCGTCCCCGCGTGCTCCGGCCGGGAAACCGGCACAGAAACGGCCCGGTTTGCGAGACCACGGAACGGACACCCCAAAACCCCCGCGGGGGACGTGACAAGACTCAACCCGGGGTCACACAACCCCCGCCGCCACCGGGTCCCGGTGCATCCTCCCGGGGAAACCGCAGCTTCCCCCGCCCGGTGAGGGAATCCCGGGAATCACCCCCAAAACCGCCCCGGAGCACCCCCCGGTCTCACCTGTCTCCGCCTGCGGCTGCGGCAGCTCCTGCTCCGTGGCCGGGACGGTTTCTGTGGCTTCGCCGGGCATTTCTACGGGAATGGACAAACCGACAGGCCCGGGCTCGCCGGGGCTCCGGTACAGCCCGGGGGCCACCACCGGTAACCGGTAACTCGTCCTTCCCACCGCGTTCGGACACCGCACGCCTCCCTCTACCGGGAAAATCTACCGAGACAGCTCGGCCGGACGGCACAAGCAAAGCCCGATCCCGGTGCCGGTGCCGGCCCTAGGCCGCTTCCTCCCCCCCGCCCCCTCTGCCCTGCCCGGCGCTCCCACGACCCCATTGATGGCCTCAACCGGCTCCTTCCGGCCACTCGCTCATCCCGCTAGCGGCGAGCGGCGCCCTGAGTGGCGGATGCCGGGGGATGGCGGCGGATGGCGGCGCGGGACTCACTGTGCGGGGAGCGGGGCCCAAGATGGCGGCGGAAAGAGACCGAGAGGGCAGCGCGACTTCCGGGAGCGCGACTTCCGGGGCAGAGGGAGAGCCCCGGCAATAACGGCCCGGTCCGGTCCCCGCGGCCGCGCTCCGGAGTTCCGGGCTCTGTTCGGGCCCCACCGGGGGGACGGGGAGACCCCGGAGGGGGGGATGGGAGCCCCGGGGGCGGGGATGGGGTCCTCTGAGGGGATTAGGGGGTCCAGACAGGATTAGGGGGTCAGGGCAGGTGGTCCAGGCAGGATTAGGAGGTCCTGGCAGAGTCCAGGCAGGGTTATGGGGTCAGGACAGGTTTAGGGGGTCCAGACAGGATTAGGGGGTCAGGACAGGGGGTCCAGGCAGGGTTAGGGGGTCAGAACAGGATTAAGGGGTCAGGACAAGGGGTCAGGGCGGAGTTAGAGGGTCAGGACAGGGTCCAGGTGGGGTTATGGGGTCAGGGCAGGGTTAGGGGCTCAGTACACAGTTATGGGGTCCAGGCAGGTTTAGGGGGTCAGGCCAGGGGGTCCAGACAGGATTAGGGGATCCTGGCAGGGTTATAGGGTCAGGGCAGGGGGTCCAGACAGGATTAGGGTGTCAGGACAGGTTTAAGGGGTCAGGCAGGATCCAGGCAGGGTTATGGGGCCAGGATAGGATCCAGGCAGGGGACCCCACACTGCAGAGCAGGGACCCCCTCCCCAGCTCCCCCCAACATTGAGGGGACCCCCAACCTCCTCAGCACATCCCAGCACAAAGCTGACAGAAACATTTAATGGTTTTTGTGTAAAAAACAGTACAAAAGGTACAAAAACATCGCAGGGCAGGGGGCCCGGGGGGTTTGGCTGCTCCATGGGACCCCCACAGCCGGGGGAGGTGACAGTGACAGCACTGGCAGCGTCCAGACCTCAGAAATCTCCTTGGAGATCTGCAAAAAAGGAGAAATGGAGAGTTTTTTCCAGACAAAACAAAGATGTCACAGCGACAGCCATTGCTCTGCTCCTTCCTTGTGTCCCCTCTCTGTCACCAACCCTCAGTGGTGGTCCCACAATGGGACAGACCCCCAAAATTCAATTAAAGACCCCGAAATCCAAAGGGACAGATGCCAAATCCAGAGGGACAGGGGCCAAAATTTAATTAAAGACCCCCAAATCCAACAGGAGAGACCCCAAATCCAATGGGAAGCCCCAAATCCAAAGGGACAGGCCCCAAAATTCACTAAAATATCCCCAAGTCTAGAGGAACAGACCCCCAAAATTCAATTAAAGACCCCCCAAATCCAAAGGGACAGGCCCCCAAAATTCAATAAATACTCCCAAATCCAGGGGGACAAACCCCAAATCCAACAGGGCAGGCCCCAAACCCAACAGGGCAGGCCCCAAATCCAAAGGGACAGGCCCCAAAATTCAATTAAAGACCCTCAAATCCAAAGAGAAACCTCCAAATCCAGCAGGGCAGACCCCCAAAATTCAATAAAATACCCCCAAATCCAAAGAGATAGACCCCAAAATTCAAGAAAATATCCCCAAATCCAACAGGACAGGCCCCAAACCCAACAGGGCAGGCCCCAAACCCAACAGGACAGGCCCCAAATCCAAAGGGACAGGCCCCAAAATTCACTAAAATATTCCAAGTCTAGAGGAACAGACCCCCAAAATTCAATAAAATACCCCCAAATCCAAAGAGATAGACCCCAAAATTCAATAAAATACCCCCAAATCCAACAGGGCAGGCCCCAAACCCAACAGGGCAGGCCCCAAACCCAACAGGGCAGGCCCCAAATCCAAAGGGACAGGCCCCAAAATTCAATTAAAGACCCCCAAATCCAATGAGAAACCTCCAAATCCAGCAGGGCAGACCCCCGAATCCCCCCAAACCCGTTCCCAGAGGCAGAGGGCCCCTTTTGGGGTGGTTTTTGGGGTGTTTTTGGGCTCCCACCGCTGCGGCGGATGCGCTCTCCCCGCCGGGCGCTCTCCAGCCCCTCCACGAACTGCTCCAGGAGCCGCACGAACGGGGCCAGGCTCGTCCTCCTGTAGTCTGCAGGTGTGGGGAGGGGGTGCTGGGACCCCAAACTCCAGCCCTGAGCTCCAAGCCCCAGCCCCAATCCCTAAAACCCCAGCCCTGACCCCCAAAACCCCATTCCGGCCCTCAAAACCCCAGCCCTGACCCTCAAAATCCCATTCCGGCCCCCAAAACCCCAGCCCTGACCCCCAAAACCCCATCCCAGCCCTCAAAACCCCATCCCTGAGCCCCAAAGCCACAGCCCTGACCCTCAAAACCACAGCCTTAACCCTCAAACCCTGACTCTAACCCCCAAAACCCCAGCCCTGACCCCCAAAACCTCATTCTGGCCCCAAAACCCCATTCAGGCCCCAAAACCCCATCCCTGAGCCCCAAAGCCACAGCCCTGACCCTCAAAACCCCATTCTGGCCCCAAAACCCCATTCAGGCCCTCAAAACCCCAGCCCTGACCCCCAAAACCCCATCCCGGCCCTAAAACCCCATCCCTGAGCCCCAAAGCCACAGCCCTGACCCTCAAAACCACAGCCTCAAAACCCTCAAACCCTGACCCTAACCCCCAAAACCACAGCCCCGACCCTCAAAACCTCATTCCAGCCCCCAAAACCCCAGCCCTGACCCCCAAAACCCCATTCCAGCCCTCAAAACCCCATTCAGGCCCCAAAACACCATCCCTGAGCCCCAAAGCCACAGCCCTGACCCTCAAAACCACAGCCTCAAAACCCTCAAACCCTGACCCTAACCCCCAAAACCCTGTCCCCACCCCTAAAATCCCAGCCTTGAACCCCAAAACCCCATTCCCAACCCCCAAAACCCCATCCCTGGCACTCAAAACCCCAATCTTGACCCTCAGTTCCCCGACCCTCAGCCCCAAAACCACAGTCCTGGCCCCCAAAACCCTGACCCTGATCCCGAAAATCCCAACCTTGACCCCAAATGACATCTCTGACCCCAAAACCTGACCCCAAGCCCCAAACCTGACCCCAAACCTGACCCCAAACCCTGTCCCTGACCCCAAGCCCCAAACCTGACCCCATACTCCACCCCACACCCCAAACCCCACCCCTGACCCCATCCCTGACCCCAAACCCCACCCCAAACCCCAAACCCTGACCCCACACCCCAAACCCCACCCCAAATTCCCCTCCTCACCCCTCGTGCGCCGTTTGGGTTCGGTGTCCCCCCGTCCTCCTGCTCGCCATCGCTGCCGGCCGCGTCCAGCTCCTGGCACAGAGACCTGGGACAGACGGACAGACGGACGAACAGGGCAGGTTTAGGGTCAGGTCGGTGTTTGGAGTAGGGTCGGGATTAGGGTCAGGGTTAGGACAGGATTAGGGTCAGGATAAAGGTCAGGGTCAGGGTTAGGGTGAGGATTAGGGTCAGGTTTAGGGACAGGGTAGGATTAGGGTCAGGGTTGGGGTCAGGATTAGTGTCAGGGTTAGGGTCAGGATTAGGGTCAAGTTTAGGGTCAGGGTTTGATTAGGGCCAGGGTTAGGGTTAAGGTTCATGTTAGGTTTAGGGTAAGGTTTAGGGTTAGGGTTAGGGTTAGGGTCAGGTTTCAGTTTAGGGTTAGGTTTGGGTTAGGGTTAGGGTCAGGGTCAGGTTTCAGTTTAGGGTTAGGTTTGGGTTAGGGTTAGGGTCAGGGTCAGGTTTCAGTTTAGGGTTAGGTTTGGGTTAGGGTTAGGGTTAGGGTCAGGGTCAGGGTCAGGTTTCAGTTTAGGGTTAGGTTTAAGGTTATGGTTAGGTTTAAGCTTTAAGGTTAGCGTTAGGGTTAGGGTCAGGGTTCAGGTTTCAGTTTAGGGTTAGGTTTCAGTTTAGGGCTAGGTTTAAGGCTATGGTTAGGTTTAAGCTTTAGGGTTTGGGTTGGGTTTGGGTTAGGGTTAGGGTCAGGTTTCAGTTTAGGGTTAGGTTTAAGCTTTAGGTTTGGGGTGTTCTGGGGGGCTCTGGCAGCACCAGGAACCCCCAGTGCTCCCAGTGACGTACGTGATGGTGGGGACTGAGAATGGATCAAACTCATCCAACTTCTGCAGGTCCAGCGGGACTGAAATGCGCCCTGAGACACAGCAGGGTTGTGGGTTTAGGGTTTTTGGGTCGGACATGGGGTAACTCAGAGGTGGTTTAAATAGTTGTGTTTTGTTTTTAGTTTTATGTGAAGAGTGGGATAATATAGGTGTTATAACGTATAATTAGAATAATAATTGCAATTAATAAAAATAACAATATTTATAATAATCAGAATCACAATCCATAGTAATTATAATAATTATAATATAACATTAATATAATAAATAAAAATATTCATATTAATATAGTAGTAAAGAAATATTTAATATATGTAATATAATATATTATTTATAAATTATATCTAAATATCCATTAAAAATGTGGATAATTTTATATAAAAATATATTTTATATCTATTTAAATATAATTAAAGTATTATAGAATATATTATATTAAATATATTGCTATATATATAATACTTAAAATACATATTATATATTCAAAATTTTTATATAAATTTCAAATTAATTCTATATGAAAAGAAATTTTGTATAAATTTATATAAATTTATATTAAAATATATATATTTGTTATATAAATTATATATTAAAATAAATTATATATATATTCAAATATAAATTATATATTTTAAATAAATTATATAAGAATTTATTTAAATTTTATATAATTTTAAAATAAGTTATACATTTTAAATATGCTTTATATAAATTTATAAATTTAAAATAAATGATACATTAAAATAAAATACATATTAAAATTTTATATATTTATATATACCAAAATACACATATAATTTATATCTATTACATATAGTATAATATAAAATAAAATAATTTATAATAATAATTACAATTTATAACAACAATTATTACAGCCAGAACCTATCCATTCCCTCATTACAACACATTACAAGCACAGACCCTACATCACCCCATGTAATTTTTTAAAGCAATTTTTTGAAACCTATCCTCTTATTTATAAACCCATTTTTAAAAAACTCTTTCCCATTTCCATTTCCCTTTCCCCGACCCCACCCACACCCTCCAAGCCCACTTCCCCCCACGCCCACCTGTTTTGGGGTGCACGCTGAAGGGGCTCTTGAGCAGGTGGCCGAGCCCTTTGCTGACGTTGCAGTCGAGGCGGGGGAAGCAGAGCTGCAGCATCACCTCCCACTCGGGGTACCCGCCCGGCCGCCTCCCGCTCCCGCTCGGCGCGGGCCCGCAGCAGCTCCCAGCGCTGCACCGAGTCCTTCTTGCGGGGGAACTCCGCCTGCAGCGGCTCCCGCAGCTCTGACGGCCGTCAAGGATCAGCCAGGATGCCGTTTACCCTTTCCAGGATCTGTTTTACCCTCCCAGGACCCCATTTACCCTTCTAGGACCCCATTTAGCCTCTTCAGGATGCCATTTATCCTTCTAGGACCCCATTTACCCTTACCCTTCAGGATCCCATTACACCTTCTAGGACACCACCCCATTATCCCCCATTTCTACCTCTAGGACCCCATTTACCCTTCCAGGACCCATTTACCCTTCCAGTACCCCATTTACCCTTCTAGGACCCCATTTAGCCTCTCCAGGATGCCATTTATCCTTCTAGGACTCCATTTACCTTTCCAGGACCCAATTTACCCTTCCAGGACCCCATGTACCCTTCTAGGATCACATTTACCCTTCCAGAACCCCATTTACCCTTCTAGGACCTCATTCACATTTCCAGGATCCATTTTACCCTTTCCAGAGTCCCATTTACCCTTCCAGGATCCCATTTAGCCTTCCAGGACCCCATGTACCCTTCTCGGAGAGCATTTACCCTTCCAGGATCCCATTTACCCTGCCAGGACCCCATTTACATTTCCAGGATCCATTTTACCCTTTCCAGAGTCCCATTTACCCTTCCAGGGCCCCATTTTAACCCCAAATTTTAATCCCATGTCCCATATTTTAATTTTAACCCCATATTTCAACTTTAACCCCACATTTAACCCCATATTTTAACCCCATATTTCAACTTTAACCCCACATTTTAACCCCATATTTTAACCCCATATTTCAACTTTAACCCCACATTTTAACCCCATATTTTAACCCCATATTTCAACTTTAACCCCATATTTCAACCCCATATTTTAACTCCCATTTCAACTTTAACCCCATATTTTGACCCCATATTTCAACTTTAACCCCACATTTTAACCCCATATTTTAACCCCATATTTCAAACTTTAACCCCACATTTTCCCATATCTTAACCCCACAAGGAAGGATACCCTCGGGGAGCAGGGCCAGCACCTTGTCCCACCTCTCGGGGCTGCCCAGGATGTCCTGGCCCAGCAGCGCGTGCTGCTCAAAGTACTCCTGCACCACGGCCACCGAGCGCCTGGGGACACACGGGTGGCATCAGTGCATGGGTAAAAAAAGGGATTTTTTGGACCCAAATGTGGGGTAACTGAGAGGCTTTCTAAAAATTTTTATTCTATTTTTAAGTCTTGTTGAACGGTGGGATAATAGAGATGTTATAATTCATGCTGATGTTATAAATATATGGATTTTATATATGTGTAATTTGTATTTATATGTTTATTTTTATGTCTTTTCTTTTTTATTATAAATATAATATAATATAATGTAATGTAATATAATATAATTAATATAATATAAATAATATAATATAATAAATATAATATAATATAATATAATATAATATAATATAGTAATTACATATTTTTCTTTATTTATATATATCATATTTTATTTTAATATTTACTTTATATAACTATTTTATATATTAATTTATATATAAAATATATATTTATATATATCATTATATACATTATATATAATAATATATAGTTAATACATAATGTATAATATATAATGAAATATTTAATGTTTACTATATCTATTATATACATACATTATAATATATAAAATTATATATAACATATAATTATATATTATAATGTATGTATATGACAGATAATAATAAACATCAACATATTAATGTATGTGACATTATATATTAATAAATACCATATAATATAATAAATATTAATATAGCAATATACACATTATATATTATACAATGCATATATTCTTATATTGATGTATATAATATATATTATGCACATTGATATAATAATATATACATGGTGTATATAACATATAAAATATATTACTTTTAAAATATATGTAATTTTATATGTATCATTTATATATATAAAATTATATAATTTATATAGAATTTATTAACATTAATTAAAACAAAAAAAGTGGTAAGAATTAAACCAAATTTTTTAGAATCGCTTTTAGTATAAAAGTTTTTACTTTTTAGAATAAAAACTTTTAAAATGCCTCTCAGTTGTCCCATGTTTGGGTCAAAAAAAGGCTTAAAGTGACAAATCCTCACCCACCTGATGAAGGGGTGCACGGGCTGGGAGAGGTTCACCTTCTTCACCGTGTCTGCACCGCCCTGGGGGACAGGAGGGGTCAGTTTTGGGGGGTGGGCAGGGGGGCAGGGCACCCCAAACCCACCTGCTCCAACGTCAGGGGGTACTCAGAGCCCTCAAACCCACTTTCACCAGGGTCAGGGGTGCCCAAACCCCCTCAAACCCACCTGCTCCGGGGCCAGGGGGTCCCTAGAACCCCACAAACACACCTTCCACAGGGTGAGGGGGTGCCCAAAACACCACCAACCCATTTTCACCAGGGTGAGGAGATGCTCAAACCCCACAATTCCACCTTCACCGGGGTTAGGGGGTGCCCAGACCCCACAAACTCACCTTCACCAAGGCGAGGGTATGCCCAAAGCCCCAAAAACCCATTTTCACCAGGGTCAGGGGTACCCAAACCCCCACAAACCCACCTTCCATAGGGTCAGGGGGTGCCCAAACCCCTCCAAACCCATCTTCACCAGGCTCAGGTGTACCCAAACCCACTTTCCACAGGATCAGGGGTACCCAAACCTCCCCAAACCCACCTTCACCAGGCTCATGGAGTGCCCACACCCCCACAAACCCACCTTCACCAGGCTCAGGGGCACCCAAACCCCCATAAATCCATTTTCACCAGGCTCAGGAGTACCCAAACCCACCTTCCACAGGCTCACGGGCACCCAAACCACCACAAACCCATCTTCACCAGGATCAGGGGTACCCAAACCCCCACAAACCCACCTTCACTAGTGTCACAGGGTGCCCAGACCCCACAAACCCACCTTCCACAGGCTCAGGGGGTGCCCAAACCCACCTTGACCAGGCTCAGGGGTACCCAAACCTACCTTGACCAGGCTCAGGGGTACCCAAACCCCCCAAACCCACCTTCCACAGGCTCAGGGGTACCCAGACCCACCCTGACCAGGCTCAGGGGTACCCAAACCCCCCAAACCCACCTTGACCAGGCTCAGGGGGTGCCCAAACCCACCTTGACCAGGCTCAGGGGTACCCAAACCCCCCAAACCCACCTTGACCAGGCTCAGGTACTCCACAGCAGCTGCCCTCAGAGCTGGGGACCATTTCCTGACGCTGTCGTCGCACACCCAGCAGTGCACACCCCTCCTGCCAGAGTACACCCACAGGCGGTGCCGCACGCCCAGGTCCTCTGGGGGGGCACACACGGGGTTTGGGGGGGCACAGATGGGTTTTGGGGGGGCACAGATGGGATTTGGGGGGGGCACAGATGGGTTTGGCGGGGCACAGATGGGATTTGAGGGGCCATAGGTGGGTTTTGGGGAGGCACAGGTGGGCTTGGGTGGGCAGATGGGTTTGGGGGGGCACAGATGGGATTTGGGGGGGCACAGATGGGTTTGGCGGGGCACAGATGGGATTTGAGGGGCCATAGGTGGGTTTTGGGGAGGCACAGGTGGGCTTGGGTGGGCACAGATGGGATTTGGGGGAGCACAGATGGGATTTGGGGGGGTACAGGTGGGTTTGGGGGGGCACAGATGGGATTTGAGGGGCCATAGGTGGGTTTGGGGGGGCACAGATGGGTTTTGGAGGGGCACAGATGGGGTTTGGGGTGTACAGATGGGGTTTGGGGGGGTACAGATGGGATTTGAGGGGCCATAGGTGGGTTTTGGGGAGGCACAGGTGGGCTTGGGTGGGCACAGATGGTTTTGGGGAGCACAGATGGGGTTTGGGGTGTGCACAGGTGGGTTTTGGTGTGTGGTCAGATGGGTTTGGGGGGCATAGGTGGGTTTTGGGGGAGAACAGATGGGTTTTTGGGGGGCACAGATGGGTTTTGGGGGGGCACAGATGGGTTTGGGGGGCATAGGTGGGTTTTGGGGGGCACAGATGGGGTTTGGGTGGGCACAGGTGGGTTTTGGGGGAGTACAGGTGGGTTTGGGGGAGCATAGATGGGTTTTGGAGGGCACAGATGGGATTTGAGGGGCTATAGGTGGGTTTTGGGGGGGTACAGGTGGGTTTGGGGGAGCATAGATGGGTTTTGGGTAGCACAGATGGGTTTGGGGGGGCACAGATGGCTTTGGGGGGCACATTGGGACAGGCTGTGGTGACCACCCAAAGCGTTCACACTAGGTGGACCTTCTATCAAACCAAGAATTTTCTACAAATCCGTTTCCCACTGTGAGGGTTGGTCTTTTTCTCCAGAACCAGAGGACACAGTCTCAAGCTGTGCCAAGGAAAATTTAGGTTGGATATCAGGAAAAAGTTTTTTACAGAAAATGTGATAAAGTTCTGGAATGTTCTGCCCGGGGAGGCGGTGGAGTCACCATCCCTGGGTGTGTTTAACAAAACCTGGATGTGGCACTGGGTGCCAGGTATTGGGGCTGGGTTGGACTTGATGACCTTAAAGTTCTCTTCCAACCCAGTGATTCTATGAATTCTGTGAATTTTGGGAATTCACAGAATTCACAGAAGGAGAATTCCAGGGAGGTGGTGGAGTCACCATCCCTGGATGTGTTTAACCAAAATTGGACGTGGCACTCAGCGCTGTGGTTTGGTTGAGGTGTTTGGGCTGGGTTGGACTTGATGACCTTAAAATTCTCTTCCAAACTGGTCATTCTATGAATTCTATGAATTCTTTGGGGTCTGGCATCTGTGGGAGCTGGATGCCCAGTCAGGCCCCCCGTGCGTCCCCAAGCCCCTCACCCACGAGCGCGCGGTCGATGATGCGGACGGCGATGGTCATCAGCGTCCAGCACTTGGAGCAGATATCAGCCGAGCTGGGGGCAGAGTGAGGGGGCTCAGGTGGACACCCCACACCCCTGAACCCCCTCCCAGCCCCAGAACCCCCCGAGGAACCTGCAGCACGTCCTGACATCGTCATAATCCGTCATGTCAATGTCAAAGACCAGCTCCTTCTCCTGCGGCTGGAAGGCTCCCAGGTGCACCGTGTTGTGCTGGTTGGGCTGCAGGAAGGACGGGATGGGCTCAGCGTGGCCAGAGACCCCTGCAGACCCCCCCCAGCCCTGTGGTCGGGACTCACCCGGTGGGAATAGACAGCCCCGATGTCGATTTTGTAGGGGTTGATCTTCTGCAGTTCCCGCTCCAGCTCCTGGGGGCTGCTGAAGGACTGGAAGCGCAGGTAGACATCGTCCCGTAGGGTGAAGGAGAATTCCCGCAGCTGGAAATAGTTCTTCACTGCAGGGATGGAGAGGGTCGGGGGCGTCAATGCCATCCTAAATCCCCCCATTACGGTCACCCCCAGACCCCCCTTCCCCTGCTCCTCCCGGTGTCCCGGTCAGCGCATCCACCCACCGCCCATCCCGGCATCCCAAAGTGCGCTGGGACCGGGCATCGCGGGGTTCCCGCTCGGTATCGGTGCCCCCCCGCCCGGTATTGATTCCCCCAGCCCGGTATCGGTGACCCCCGCCCGGTATTGATTCCCCCAGCCCGGTATCGATGCCTCTCCCCCTGTATCGATGCCCCCCGCCCGGTATCGCTGCCCCCATAGTGCCCCCGGCTACACCATCCGCCGGTATCACGCCCCCCGCCCGGTATCACGGTCCCGGTAGAACCCCCCCCTCGGTATCGATGTCCCCTGCCGGTATCACGGTCCGGTAGAACCCCCGCCCGGTATCACGATCCCCGGTAGAGCCCCTCCCCGGTATCAATGCCCCCCGCCCGGTATCACGATCCCCGGTAGAACCCCCCGCTCGGTATCGATGCCCCCCTGCCCGGTATCACGATTCCCCGGTAGAGCCCCTCGCCCGGTATCACGGTCCCCGGTGAAGCCCCCTGCCAGTATCGACACCCCCGCCCGGTATCGGTGCCACCCCGCCCGGTATCGATTCCCCCAGCCGGTATCGGTGTCCCCCGCCCGGTATCACAGTCCCCGGTAGAACCCCCGCCCGGTACCGGTTCCCCCCCGCTCACCGCCGCCGTAGCTGAGCCAGCGGCCGTAGGGGCCGTGCGGGAAGAGCCGCCGGTAATAGACCGGGAGCAACTCGGGCAGCGCCGCCGGATCGATCGAACCCCGCCATGGCGGGAACGGAGCGGCGGGAGCCGGCGGGAAACGGCGGCGCCGGGCCCGGGGCCGCCGGGAGTTGTAGTCCGGCCCGGGCCGAGGGGATGGGGGGCACCGGGAACCGGGAGTGCGCGGCTCGGGGGAGTGGGAGGAGAGCAAGCACCGGGGAGGTCCCGGGATGGAGGGGAGGGGATGCCCCGGGGTCCGCGGGGTCCCGGGGTCTGGGGTCGTGGGGTCGGGGGTGGTCCTGGAGGGGTCCGAGGGGTCCCGGAACCCGGAGGGTCGCGGGGTGCTGAGGTGCGGGGATATCCCGGGATCCGAGGGGGTCCTGAGGCGGGTGGGAGCCGGGGTGCTGAGGTTAGGGGGCATTTGAGGGTCCTGCAATGCCCCGGGGCGGGTGGGTCCGGAGCGCGGAGGTCCCGGGGTGTCCCGGTGTCAGGGGGTATCCTGGGACCCGGAGAAATCCGGGGGCGTGGGGGTCCGGGCGTGTCCCGGGGTCCAAGAGGGTCCCAGGAGGGGCTGTCCGGGATTGTCCCGGGGTCCGGGTGGGTCCCTGGACGCGCGCGTCCTGGGGTTGTCCGGGGTCCGGTAGACCCGGGGATGCTGAGGTCGGGGGGGGGGGTCCCGGCTTTCGGGGTGGTCCCAGGATCTGGGAGGGTCCCGGGGCAGTCCCGTGATCCGGAGAGCTCCCGGGGATATTCCGTGCTCCGGGGTGGTCCCGGGGTCCGGGGGTTTCCCGGGAGGGCAGCGCAGGATGCGGGAACCCGCGGGCGCTGCCCCGCTCCCGTTAACGATTCCCCGCAAGAGCGAAGCGCCGGGACACATCCCGGGACACATCCCGGGACACTGCCCGCAGCCCCGCGGGCTCCAGGCGGCAGCAGCGGGACGAGCCCCGGGAGAGGACGGGGCGGAGCCTCTTCCTCATCCCGGTAGTGCCCGGAGGGCCAGCCGTATCTCCGCGATCTGCCCCCGGACTCCTCAAATTAATTATTAACAGCGCCCAGAGGGAAAGGCCAAGGTCAGGACAAACCTCTCCCGGTCGCGCCCTACTCCCCATCCCGGTACCGCCGCCGAGGATGTGGCTGTACGCGGTGGTGGCCGCGCTGCTGGGGCTGCTCCTGCTGCGCCGCTGGCACCGGGAGCGGCAGACGGTGCCGCGGCTCTCGGAGAAGCACGTGCTGATCACGGGATGCGACAGCGGCTTCGGGGAGCTGCTGGCGCGGCAGCTGGACGCGCGGGGGCTGCGGGTGCTGGCCGCCTGCCTGACGGACAGCGGGGGCCGCGCGGCTGCGGGCGGCCGCCTCCGAGCGGCTGCAGACCGTCCTGCTGGATGTCACCTGCAGCAAGAGCATCGCCCGTGTCACCGCCTGGGTCCGGGAGCGTGTGGGTGATCAAGGTAAAAAGGGGTCGATACCCTTGTTGTCACCCTGTTGTTCCCCCTGGCTTCCCCGGCCAGGCTGCGGGGCAATTACGGCTCTGTAATTAATTCCTGTCGCTTCTCTGGCGACATGCATCTGCCATCAGCTCCTGCAGGAGCGCTGCCCAGGCAGAGAGTTCAGCTTTCAGCCCTTTTTACCCTGCAAATCAGCTAATTAAGAGCTGATTACCCCACCAGCTTTCCTGCCACCTTGCCCACTCAACACAGGCGAGGCTGGCACTGGGCTGTGGGCTTTGGGACAGCCTCAGCTCATCCCATCCCCTCTGCAGGGCTCTGGGGGCTGGTGAACAACGCAGGGATCGCCATCCCCACTGCTCCAAACGAGTGGCTGAGCAAGGAGGACTTTGTCAAGGTGCTGGATGTCAACCTGCTGGGGCTGGTGGAGGTGACCCTGAGCCTCCTGCCGCTGGTGCGGCGGGCGCGGGGCCGCGTGGTCAACGTGGCCAGCGTGATGGGCCGCTTGTCCTTCTTTGGTGGAGGCTACTGCATCTCCAAGTACGGCGTGGAAGCCTTCTCTGACAGCCTCAGGTAAGCCTGGAGCAGCAGCTCTCCATCATGATTCCCCAACTTGTTTTTCTGGACTTTGTCTGGCACAGCTGTCAGCTCTCACCCTCGCAGAGCCATGACTGAGCACAGGTCGGTCTGGTGTCTGCTGCTGCAGTGTGAGCAGCTCCTGTACTGGCATGGGGCCTCTCCAGTGGACATTGCTCTGTCCAAGATCCTACAGAACATGGTCCTGCTGCCCCAAGCTTTACTTTTGTTCCAAACCCATCCAGATGTGCCAAATTTGCTTTGTTCCCAACCAACCCATGTTCCCACCTGATGTGCCAAACAATTGCTGACACACCATCTCAGCCACGTGCCAGGCTGGCACAATGTCCACTGGCGTGGTCAGGCTCTGCTCCACACCTCTGGCATGAGGTTTGCACCAGTGGGAGATGTGGGCATGGAACCTGCCCCATGGACATTGCCCCTGTCCAAGATCCTACAGGACATGACCCTGCTGCCCTGAGCTTTGCTTTGTTCCCAACCCATCCAGATATGGCAAACATTTGCTGACACACCATCTCAGGCATGTGCCAGGCTGGCACAATGTCCACTGGCGTGGTCAGGCTCTGCTCCACACCTCTGGCACGAGGGAGATGTGGGCATGGAGCCTCCCCTGTGGACATTGGCCCTGCTGCCCCAAGCTTTGCTTTGTTCCCAGCTCATCCAGATGTGGCAAACATTTGCTGACACACATCTCAGCCATGTGCCAGGCTGGCACAATGCCCACTGGTGTGGTCAGGCTCTGCTCCACAGCTCTGGCACAAGGCTCTGTGCCATGGGAGATGCTGGCACAGGCACCCTTGGGTGCTGCTCCTGTGTCCCACAGGGCTCAATCCCTTCCAGGATCGAGATGCACAACTTTGGGTGAAGGTCTGTGTGATCGAGCCAGGCTACTTCAAAACCACATCACCAACGTTGAGAACCTGGAGAAGAATTTTCATGCCTGCTGGGAGAAGCTTCCTGCAGAAATCAAAGCGACGAGTTATGGGGAGAGTTACTTGAGGGACTGTAAGTACCTCCCCCAAAGGCTGAGTGATCCTCTCTGTCTCCTGACACAAGGCACATGGGGTCCCATGAGGGTCCCATGGGGGTCCCACTGCCCCAAAACCCCCTGAGCCACTGGCTCCGCTCAGCTCCAGGATCTCAGTGGTGTTTTCTGCCTCTGCAGTTGTGGCCACGCTCAAGCTGCTGCAGAAGGGCTACAACACCAACCTGTCCCTGGTCACCAACTGCATGGAGCACGCTCTGACCAGCCTCCACCCCCGCAGCCGCTACTCGGCCGGCTGGGACGCCAAGCTGCTCTACCTGCCCCTCAGCTACCTGCCCTCAGCCCTCAGCGACGCCCTGTTCACCATGTTCTACCCCAAATCTGTTGGGAAAGCCTGAGGTGGGGTTGCAGCTGGCAGCCAGGATCAGAGTGAGATCCAGTAACACACGGCGAGATCCAGAATTGGCTGCAGACGAGGCCACACTGAATTTGTAGCTGCATTTTTGTCTGACCTTCTGTCCCCTGCTCGTAGATGGGTTTGTCCTGAATAAATGTTGCCCTGTCCCCTCCTGGCTGAGCGTGGTGTCACTCAGGCTGTGGCACTGAGGCTGTGCCTGGAGGCTCTGGCTCTTCCTTTGAGCACCTGCTGCATTCATGATCCAGCCCTCAAAAGTTGCCAGGGGACTTGCCCAGACTGGCACCCCAGGTATTGGCACATGCCAGTAAAACTCAGGCTTGTTCCAACCTGAGCAGATTTCCCTCGAGGTAAAGAACTGGGCAGCTTCTTACAGAATCCTCCTCCTGAAGCTGGTTGGGGGACACTGTCCTGCTCCATCAGCCCATTTGGGGACACTGTTGCCCACCAAGGCGGGAGAGAGGGAAAGGTCCAGGGTGGTGCTGCTGGCGGTGTCTGGAAGGTTCCACCACATCCAGCTCCGTGGGGCATTGGGATGGATCCACCTGCAAGGGGCACAGCAGAGCCCCAGGCACGGCGAAAAGCGTTGCAAGGCAAAGCCGGGAATTACCAAAACTACAAATCAGGCGGACAAATCCCTCCCCGGGCAGGGAGCTGCTGCAATCCCGGCTCTATAAACGCGGCTGGAGCGCGGGCTGTCCCCGAGCGTGCCGCCGCCGAGGAGGATGTGGCTGTACGCGGTGGTGGCCGCGCTGCTGGGGCTGCTCCTGCTGCGCCGCTGGCACCGGGGCGGCAGACGGTGCCGCGGCTCTCGGAGAAGCACGTGCTGATCACGGGATGCGACAGCGGCTTCGGGGAGCTGCTGGCGCGGCAGCTGGACGCGCGGGGGCTGCGGGTGCTGGCCGCCTGCCTGACGGACAGCGGGGCCGCGCGGCTGCGGGCGGCCGCCTCCGAGCGGCTGCAGACCGTCCTGCTGGATGTCACCTGCAGCAAGAGCATCGCCCGTGTCACCGCCTGGGTCCGCGAGCGTGTGGGTGATCAAGGTAAAATGGGGTCGATACCTTGTTGTCACCCTGTTGTCCCCGCTGGCTTCCCCGGCCAGGCTGCGGGGCAATCACGGCTCTGTAATTAATTCCTGTCGCTTCTCTGGCGACATCCATCTGCCATCAGCTCCTGCAGGAGCGCTGCCCAGGCAGAGAATTCAGCTTTCAGCCCTTTCCCCCTGAAAATCAGCTAATTAAGAGCTGATTACCCCACCAGCTCTCCTGCCACCTTGCCCACTCAACACAGGCGAGGCTGGCACTGGGCTGTGGGCTTTGGGACTGTCGCAGACATCTTTCATGAAAAATCTTTTCTTTAGAATTTTTCTTCCGGAAAAGCTGAGAGGCCTCAGGAACAAAATATAGACATTGATTATCTGCTGCTGGGGAATGCAACAAGTGGATCTTTAATTAGTCTATGTTAGATGTTTCTAATTAATGGCTAATCACAGCTTAGCTAGCTCGGACAGGGAGTCCGAGACAGCTTTTGTTATCATTCTTTGCTATTCTATTCTTAGCTAGCCTTCCGAGGAAATCCTTTCTTCTATTCTTTTAGTATAGTTTTAATGTAATATATATCATAAAATAATAAATTAAACCTTCTGAAACATGGAGTCAGATCCTCGTCTCTTCCCTCAACCTGAGACCCCTGTGAACACCATCACATGGGACAGTCTCAACTCATCCATCCCTCTGCAGGGCTGGGGGCTGGTGAACAACGCAGGGATCGCCATCCCCACCGCTCCAAACGAGTGGCTGAGCAAGGAGGACTTTGTCAAGGTGCTGGATGTCAACCTGCTGGGGCTGGTGGAGGTGACCCTGAGCCTCCTGCCGCTGGTGCGGCGGGCGCGGGGCCGCGTGGTCAACGTGGCCAGCGTGATGGGCCGCGTGTCCTGTTTCGGTGGAGGCTACTGCATCTCCAAGTACGGCGTGGAAGCCTTCTCTGACAGCCTCAGGTACGGTTGTGGCACAGCCCCCGGAGCTCTCCCGTGCTCTCCCCGCTGTCCTCTGGCGGGGTTTTGTTTCTGTATTTACTCCCGGTTACATTTTCCCCAGAGAGGTTGTGAAACGCTGAGTTCAAGTGGTTGGGATTATGAGCAGGGCTGGAGCTGTGGGTGTGCAACCAGGGGAAGGGTTTCAAGGAGCTCTGGATGGACCAGTCCAGGAGGTCCCGGGGTGCCCCAGGGTCTGGGGTTTTGAAGTCCAGGGGAGTCCTGGGGCGCTGAGATTTGGGGAGGTCTCGGGATCAGGAAATGTTCGGGATCTGGGGTGGTCCCGAGGCACTGAGGTTCAGGGGGATTCCAGGATCCCGGGATCCAGAGGGGTCCAGGGGCACTGAGATTCAGGGGGGTCCCAGGATCTGGGAATGCTCCGGGATCTGGGGTGGTCCCGAGGCACTGAGGTTTGGGGAGATTCCAGGATCCAGGGGCGTCCTGGGGCACTGAGATTCAGGGGGGTCCCAGGATCCGGGAATGATCTGGTGAGGTTCAGGAGGATTCCAAGATCTGGGATCCAGAGGGTTCCAGGGATATCTCGGGATCCAAGAGGGTCCCTGGAGCAAGAACAAGGTTCCCCTGTGCCCGTGACAGAACGCCTGGGGGGTGTCACAAACTCCCCGCCGGTCTCTGCTCCCCTTGGGGCAGCAGCTCCCTCTGACGCCCCCACCTCGGGCAGGCGGGAGCTGCGTCCCTTCGGGGTGCAGATCTCCATCATCGAACCTGGAGGCTTCCAGACGGGGATGATCGACCCCGCGCCGCTGCTGAAGGGCTTCGTTCGCCTCTGGGAGCCTCGGCCCGCAGAAACAGGCAGCTACGGCCGCCACTACTGGACAAATGTGAGTCCATCCCCACACTGCCACCCCCGCTGACCCCACCGCCATCCCTCTGACCCCCTTGTGCCCACCAGATGCCAAGAGCACCACGCTGCTGCACCGCCTGAGCAGCCGCCGCCTGTCGCATGTCACCGATGCCATGACACACGCGCTGCTGTCCCGCTGTCCCCGCAGCCGCTACGCCGCCGGCTGGGATGCCCGGCTCATCTTCCTCCCCCTGAGCTACTGCCCGGCCTGGCTGTCCGACGCCATCATCGGCTTCTTCTGCCCATCCCGGCCAGCGGGGTCCCCTGATGGCCACCAGAGCGGGGACGTGGCCCGGGGGTCTCAGGACCTCGGGAAGGCGCTCAATAAAGGCAGTGCAATGCTGGAGTTGTCCGATGGTCACTTGGCCACGGTGCCGGTGACCACCGGGGGTCCCGTGGCAGAATGCCGGTCTCTGCCTGTGCCCAGAGCAGCTGCATAACCCGGGATATCCCAGCTCGGCTGCAGGGACCGAGCCGAGAAAGGCAGCGCCGTGTTCATCCATCCCCTGGGCACGGCGTATCCCGGGATATCCCAGCTCGGCTGCAGGGACAGGCCGAGAAAGGCAGCGCGCGTGTTTACCATCCCCGGGATCGCTTGGGCGGTGATCCCTGCGTCACTCATCGAGCTAATTAAGAGCTGATTAGCGATCAGTAGCTGAGGGCAAGTCTCTGGGATTGTGCATTTATTTGCGGGACCCGAGCAGCACCAACTCAACCCCCCCAGCTCTGGCAAAGACCAAGCCCACGCTGAACCGAGACCCCCGAGATGCGACGGGGAGGGCGAGAGGGATGAGGAGGAGGAGGAGGAGCCGGGACCTTGCACAAGCTGCCTTCAGCTCGCCGAGCTGCTTCCCCAGCGAGAGAAGCTTTTCCCAAGTGTTTTCTTTGGCTTAGAAAATACAAACGTGCCCTGCCCCTGATCGGGGCTGGGATGTCCCCAGGGGTGGGATGTGGCGTTCCAACCCTCCCGGGAGCTGCAGCCTTGGCTCTACCTGCCATGGGACACCAAATTGTGCCCAAGTCCCTCCGGCAGCACCGCGGGCCAGCTACGGCTGCCAGGGGAGGGAAGGAGATTGGGAATTGCAGATTCCTGGCGCTGTCTCTGCCTGGAGCCCATCTCTGTAGACCCTGAATGAGGCTGGGGCTGGGCGCACATTTGGGGTGCTGAGAGCCTTGGGGCACCCCAGTATTGTGGCAGGGATGGGCAGAAAGGGCTGGGCTGCTGTGATGGTGCTCACAGGGGTCTCAGGTTGAGGGAAGAGATGAGGGTCTGACTCCATGTTTCAGAAGGCTGATTTATTATTTTATGATATATATTACATTAAAACTATACTAAAAGAATAGGAGAAAGGATTTCATCAGAAGGCTGGCTAAGAATAGAAAAAGAAAGAATGATAACAAAAGCTTCTGTCTGCGCCAGAGAGTCTGAGCCAGCTGACTGTGATTGGCCATTAATTAGAAACAACCACATGAGACCAGTCACAGATTCACCTGTTGCATTCCACAGCAGCAGATAACCATTGTTTACATTTTGTTCCCGAGGCCTCTCAGCCTCTCAGGAGAAAAAAATCCTGAGGAAGGATTTTTCATAAACATGTCTGTTTCAGAAAGGCTGATTGATTATTTTATGATAAATGTATTGTATTAAAACTACTAAAAGAATAGAAGAAAGGATTTTCATCAGAAGGCTTGAAGGAATAGAATAGGAACGGAATGATAATAAAATCTTGTGACTGACCAGAGAGTCTGAGCCAGCTGTGATTGGCCATTAATTAGAAACAACCACATGAGACCAATCACAGATCCACCTGTTGCATTCCACAGCAGCAGATAACCATTGTTTACATTTTGTTCTTGAGGCTTCTCAGGAGAAAAAAAAATCCTAAAAAAATGATTTTTCAGAAAATATCATAGCTACAGGCTGCCTGTCCCAGCCCGCTCAGCTGGCTTGGAAATACAACCGGCTCCCCCAAACCTCGCTATTCCCACCAGGATCAGAACCTCTGCAAAATCCTTGACAGCTCCCAGATCCTGCTCAGCTCGAGAGTTCAGCGTGGAAACTGCCTGATGTGTAAAATAAAACCAGCAGAGCATCGCTTCCCCTCGGGTGGGACAAATCCCCCCAGCCCCTCCCCACCCCCACGACCCCAGCTGACCCAAAATGTGCCCGAAACTGCCGAGTTCCTGTTTGGAAGCCGCTCCTGCCGGGCTTGGTACCTGCACACGAGGTCACCAGCGCTGGGTTTGTTGTTGTGAGCCCTGACTTATCAGCGCCCTGGCGCTTCCCCGCTCCCCGAGCCTTCCTTCCGAGCCGATTGTTGATCCCGCAGTCTTGGCTGCGCTGGAAAAAAGAGATTTCCTGCGATTGTTTCGCAGGACTTGCAGCCCGATGCAAAATTTTCTGCCTATCAGCCCCCTCCCCAGAGCCGGGGCAAGGCTTGAGCCCCCTGGTTTCCCCTGTCAGAGCGCAGGGCAATCAAGGCTCTGTGATTAATTGCTGCCTGGCCAGAGGTGCTTCTCTGGCGACATCCATCTGCCATCGGGCAGAGAGTTCAGCTTTCAGCACTTTCCCACTGAAAAAAAACCCTGAGCTCACCCTGATATCGAGGTGGCATCAAGGACAGCTTTGGCATTTTTGTTATAACTCACCCCAGCCCCTCAGAGCTGAGGCAGGGCCTGGGGTGGATTTTCCCCACCCAGGCAGGATCCAACCTCTTATCCCGGCGGGGTGACAGTGGAGGGGACACTCAGGGAGCCTCGGGACCCCCATCTATGGCCGGCAGGGAGTGATTTACAGACCACAAACGGGATGGGGCTGCTGTGGAACTGCCTTGAGCTGTTTTATATTCCAGCATCAGTCTCATTACATGGTTATGACAAGGAAGATGCCAGCAGCTCACATCTCAGGCAGCAGACCAAGAACTTAATGTTATAACTCACTTTATAAATTTATTGACCAAATCACAAAGCAAAAGCACATTGACAGTAGTTCTATCCAATCACTATAAGCACACGTACCTTTGGTTAAAACAATGTTTGCTTATTTCAAACACAATACCTGCTTGTAAGCCTTAAAACACAACGCACAGAGCTCCATTATTAAGCTTTAACCTTCCTAATATCTTGCTAGATAAACTTTTCTGTAGCTTAGAGAGTTATTCTAGACAAGTGTTAATACACAGACCATTGTTCTATTCGTCCTTGCCTTTCTCCAGTTTAAATAATTTTTCTGCTGACCAATCTCATGGCTACTGCTTAGCTCTAATCACAGTTCTGCTGCCTCTGAGGCCTGCCTGCCTTTTGCAGATTCCCCCAAAACCCTCGAATTTTGTTGATTCCCACACCACCATATCCCAGGCACCTGCGGCTTCCACCCCGACACCTCCCCGGAGCCTCCCCGAGCCCATCCCCACCCTGCGGCAAAAATCAAAGGGCAGCGAGTTCCGGGGCTTGGAAATGCAGTGAAATGTCCCCGCGCTGGGCTCAGGATGCTGCACCACGCCGCTCATTTCCTGCCCAGCCAGCGGCCACCAAGCCCACCCGAGCTCCGCGCCCAGAGGCGCCTGAGCTGCCGAGCCGAGAGGATCCCCCCGCTCCCGAGCAGGTGAGGCAGCAGCGTCCTTCGTGTCCCTTCTGTCCGTCTGTCCTCTTTACCATCCATCTGTCCCCTTGCCCATCCGTCCGTCGCTTCTCCTGTTTGTCTGTCCCTTTCTGTCTGCCTGTCCCTTCTCCTGTCCGTCTCCCCTTCACCATCCATCTGTCCCCTCTCCCATCCGTCTATCCCTGGTCCTGTCTGCCTGTCCCTTCTCCTGTCCGTCTGTCCCCTTTACCATCCATCTGTCCCCCTGCCCATCTCTCCGTCCCCTCTCCTGTCCATCTGTCCCCTCTCCCGTCCATCTGTCCTGTCTCTCCTCAGCCCCAGCAGCCTCTCAGGACCTGCAGGACAGAGAGAGGACGGAGGTCCACGGTCCCTTGGGGTGGCATCTCCAGCCTCCCCTGTTTTTGGGGCCGGTGGGTGCCAGCCTGGCTGGGTGCCACAGGGGGACACTCATGGGTGACACCAGCTGTGGCTCGGTCCTGGCTTGCCAGGCTCCAAATGAAGCGGGAAAAACCGCTGGAAGGGCGGAATCCTGCAGCATTCCCAAGGGAACGGCGGCTCCTGGGCACATTCCCAAGGGAACGGCGGCTCCAGCAGCCCGAGGCTGGACGGGCTCCGCAGCCTCTTCGCTGTGCTGGGATCGGGGCTCTCACTTGGGGCAGTTAAAGGATGTTCAGGTCTGCATTTCCCTGAAATGTGTCATTTTGTCACCTATTTGGATGTCCCCACGGCTCCCGGCAGGGCGAGGGTGGCTGATGAGTGATCACGCCCCGAGGGCTCGGGTGGGAGCGGTGCCTTTCCCGCCTCTGGGACAGAGCCACAAACACCTCTCTGCGTCCCAGGCCAGCCTCTGGGACAGGGGACAGCCACCACATGTGGTGATTGTCATTTGTGGCTGGAATTTATGTGAGGGGATCACCTGGGTGGACGCAGCATCTTTTGAGGGTTGATGTAGGGAGTCACTGTGGGAGTGAAAATTAGATTAGAAGCTCCCAAAGGATCTTTCTGAGCCCCACACAAGGACTCTCTGTCTCAGGCTGCCCAGCTCAGTGCTCTCCCTTTCCCTGCAGCCACCAGGATGGCCGAGGTGACCACTGTCCCCGTGGAGACACACACTGTCCCGAGTGAGTACGGCGACTACCACAACCTGTCCGAGCTGTTCTACCTCCTGAACCACACCTACACCTACTGCGAGTTCAGCCTGGACGAGAACATCAAACGAGTGGTTCTCTTCATCCTCTACCTGGTCATCTTTGTGGTGGGCTTGGTGGAGAACCTCCTCGTCATCTGGGTCAACTGGCAGACACGGGGCACCAAGAGCTTGGTCAACCTGTACATCATCAACATGGCCATCGCTGACCTGGGCGTGCTGCTCTCGCTGCCCATCTGGATGCTGGAGGTGATGCTGGATTACACCTGGCTCTGGGGCAGCTTCCTCTGCCGCTTCACCCACTACTTCTACTTCGCCAACATGTACGCCAGCATCTTCTTCCTCACCTGCCTGAGCGTGGATCGCTACGTGACCCTGACCAGCTCCTCCCTCTTCTGGCAGCGGCACCAGCACCGCGCGCGCCGCGCCGTCTGCGCCTGCTGCTGGGTCCTGGCCGCCGCCATCCCCGTGCTGGAGGTGGCCCACATGCAGCTGGTCAACACTGGGGAGCCCATCTGCATCTTCATGGCTCCTTTTGAGACTTACGACGAGTGGGCTCTGGCGGTCAGCTTGGCCACCACCACCATCGGCTTCCTCATCCCCTTCCCCGTCATCGCGGCGTTCAACGTGCTGACGGCGCGCTTCATCCGGCGCGCCAAGCCCGAGAGCCGCAAGCACTGCCTGCTCATCTACGCCTACATCGGGGTGTTCCTGCTCAGCTGGCTGCCCTTCCACGTCGTTCTGACCCTGCTCACCCTCGAGGGCAACCACATCATCCTTCACTGCACCTTCGCCCACCTCCTCTACTTCTTCTACGACGTCATCGACTGCTTCACGCTGCTGCACTGCGTTGTCAACCATCCTCTACAACTTCCTCAGCAAGAATTTCCGCAGCAAACTCATCTCTGCCGTGGTCAAGTACATCCCCAAGGACCACGGTGGCCAGAAGGGAGCTGGAAATTCCTCCTCCAGCACGCAGCACTCCATAGTCATCGCGAAGGACAACAGCCCTCCCAACTAATGAGGGTCAGACTCTCCTGGTGGCTGGGGACAATGGGATTGGTTTTCCTGCTGCTGAGGACATGATTTGCTTGGGCAAAGCCCTTCTTGGCTGGGCACCTCCGTGGCAGGTTTGAGGAGAGCTGGGAGCTATGGACATTTTGCCCCTGGGGTGCTGTTGTGTTCAACATAAAGGAAGGATAAGAGAAAATTATATTCCCTGTTTGATAAGAACATTATATTCCCTTGCAATAAAAAAGTTTGTTACTCCACTCAGTGTCTGACACAACCCAGCCCCAAGATCAGAGCCCCATCCTGCCCCAAGCTGTGGGTTGGAGCGCAGCATCTGCCCCACATGAGTGTTCCTGCACCCCCAAACTGCCCCTGGCCCCCAGCCCTGGGCATGGCACTGCCTGGTGAGTGCCATCCCGAGTGGGAGAGGAGGAATTTGGAGCACAAACCTCCCCCTTAGTACCCAGCAGCATCCAGAGCCTGATTTTTGGGAGATGAAGGCCAAGTAGCCCAAGGGGCTGAGCAGGGCACAGACCTGAGGGGGACAGGGTGGGACAGTAGGGGAACAGTGGGGGAACAATTTGGATTCGAGATCAGCCACTCCTTCAGAGCAATTTTGCAAACTCAGCTGTAACTTAGTGATGGCTAAACTGGGTTTTACTGGGAAAGGCTGCTCCAGACTAACTTTGGTCCCCCGTCCCATTAACTCCTCTGGAGCACCCCCTGGCAGGTTTTTTATGGCCACTGGTGGATTTCTCAACTCCATCATGCCCCAACAGCCCTTCCCCTTCCACCAAAGCCCCTGTGGGAGCACAGGCATGTGCAGAAATCCTCAGAGCTGGAGCACAGGCTGGGTTTGTGCAGCGCAAGGAATGGGAGAATCCGGAGAAAGTTCATCCTTGTGTGGATCCTGATCTCAGTCACGTGCTGGGGGTCAGGCCCTTTACTGGGGGAAGGGGACAGAGACACCATAAATCTACCAAAGGCCTTGAGCTGCTGGAGGAACACTTGGTGAAGAAAAGCAAAGCATAAGCAGTTCTGGGGACAGGATGCTGGCTCAGGGCTGGGAGCAGGATGTCCCAGGAGAAGCCCATGATGACCAGGATGTGGGGTTATCACAGGGCTGGCTGGGAAAGCTCTGCCACTTCCAGGGGGTCCCTGATGGGGGAAAACCCCTAAATTCCTCAGGGTTCCTTCTGCAGGGATGTTCCTTTTTATCCCAGGGCAGTAATCCAAATCCAGCTCTTACACAGAAACCCTGGGAAGGCTCCAGCAGGGTCAGAATTCCCCACTCAGGAATTTCCTTCTCTGTTCCTGTGAGACCCCCCCAGGCTGAGATCTGCACCCACAGGACCCCACCACCTTCATTCCCTGATCCCAAATCCTCCCTGAGCTCCCCTTTGTTAATTCCCTCCCATTCCTAGTGAAGAAATGGATGATAAACACACCACCAGCCACTCACCAGGGCAAAAATATATTCAAGATATTTCAACATGTACAATTTGGTATTTCAGCTAATAAACTTATTTTTAACTGTCTGAATTTCTCTGCACTTTTGTCCATAAACTTAAGGGCCAGAGTGGCCTCAAATAAATTGTCACCCGTGTGGTGAGATATTTTTATGGATTGACAAGATCCCCTCTGAGATATCTGAGGTATTTTTATGGATTGTTGGGATCCCTTCTCAAATGAAATATTTATATGGATATCTGAGATATTTTTACGAATGGATGAGATCCCTTCTCAAATGAGATATCTGAGATATTTTTATGAATTGATAAGATCCTCTCTGAGATATCTGAGGTATTTTTATGATTGTTGAGATCCCCTCTGAGATATCTGAGATATTTTTATGAATTGTTAAGATCCTCTCTGAGATATCTGAGGTATTTTTATGATTGTTGAGATCCCCTCTCAAATGAGAAATCTTAGGTATTTTTATGGATTGACAAGATCCCCTCTGAGAGATTTTTATGGATTTAAGAGATCCCCTCTCAAATGAGATATCTGAGATATTTTTATGAATTGTTAAGATCCCCCCTGAGATATCTGAGGTATTTTTATGGATTGACAAGATCCCCTCTGAGATATCTGAGATATTTTATGGATTGATGAGATCCCCTCTCAAATGAGGAATCTGAGATATTTTTATGGATTGATGGAATCTCCTCTCAGCCTCCTCTTCTCCAGACTAACCAAGCCCAGCTCCCACACCCTCTCCTCTGCTCCAGACCCCTCAAAACCATTTTGAACTCATTTCCCAGCCCTTGGAGCTCCGTTTCCTGGCAGAAAAGGCTCATCCAGGAACACAAACCCTGGGATTCCCCAATGGGTGGGCTCTGCTCCCACCCCTCGCTCCCTCCTGCTCCTGTATCCCACAGGAATGTCCCAAACTGTTCCCCTGAGCCACACCACAAACCAGGCATGGCCTCACCTGCTTCCCAGGCATTCTTGGGAGGAAAGCATTTTATAAAAAAAAAAAGCAGCTACAAGAGGTCAATGTTTTCCATTTTATATTCTAATAAAAACCACACTTTGTGCTGAACAATGGAGTAGAAAAGAACCCGATGTACAACGATTTTAGACATCTACGATTCAGGGAGGCGGGGGGGAGAAAAGTTTACAAAATATACAAAACTTTACAGCAAATAGATAGTAAACACTTAAATAGCAGGAGGTCAGTACCTACGATTAACTTAACAAAAAAGGTTAGACAGCAAATTCAACTCTTGTTCTTTCTTTCTTCTTATTCTGCTCAATTTCTCTGCTGACAGACCTGGATCCACTGAGAACAGGGAAAGTGAATTTTGTGTTTGGGGCTGGGAGTGAGCCTGGCTTGGAGATTCCCTGTCTGGGGAAGGCTCCGTGACCTGGATGCTGCCAGAATTTTCCCTCTCCTACCCCAGGAATCCCAAAGCACTTTGCAAACACCAGGGGAGTAGGTTGGTGTCCCCACAGTCACCAAGGGCAGTGGGGACAGGAGAGAGCCCGTGGTGGTGGAGAAGGAATGAAATCCAAATTGATTTTGGCCCTCCCAACACTGGAGCAGGCTGGGGACAGGGATGACACCCCTGCCCACCCCAAAGGAACACCCAGGACCCCCACTCAGGTCTCTGAACCCTCTGGGAATCACCCCCCAGGAGCAGCAGCAGGGTCAGACCCATCCCTGCAGCCCCTCCAGCGCAGATCTGGGGTGTTCCAGGTGGGAATGATCTGTTTTAAGCCAAACAGAAATTCCCTGGATCAGAACCAGCAGCAATGGGGGGCTCCTGCTTTCCCCCTGCACGGGCAGGAGCAAGGGCTGGCTGTGCCTTGTTGGTGTTTGGGTGTAAAAGCTTCACTTTTTGGTTTATGTGCACAAAAAAGGCTTTTGCTTTTCAGCAGACCCTCCCTGAAGCTCACCGCGGCTTCTGGAACATTCCAGAAGGGTCTCAAGGCTCTCCCAGCCTTCACAGCCACCTCCAGAGCAGCGCAGGTCGTGTCCATCCCTGTCCCTGTCCCCAGCCCGGAGTTCCACGCTCTAGGGGGTGACTGGGTGACCCCCAATGGTCCCTCTCAGCCTCATCCACCCCACGACTCCACGACAGGAACCCAGAGAGCAGCTCAGAGGAGCCCATGGCAAAGCCCCACCACTGCCCACAGCACCACCCCGCTCCCAAAATTCCCCTTTTCCCTTGGAAAACCTCAACACGGCCCCACAGTGGTGCCAGGACCACGAGCCTGGAGTTCAAAACCCAAGAGCTGCAGCAGCCCAGGCCAACCCAGAGCTGAGCTTGGCTCTGGTGCCTCCCTCCCCTCCTCCAAATCCAGGCTCCAGGCACCCTCCCCTGCTCCTGGAGGTAGCTCAGTACCACGGCAGGTACCACCCTCATTTTACAGATGAGGAAACTGAGGCAAAGAGGCGAAGTGACTTGCCCAAGGCCAATGGTGGAGCTGGGAGAGAAACCCTGGGGTGCTCTGAGCTCTCTGAGCTCAGCCCCCACTGCAGGATGGCCCTTCCTGGGTGTCCCTTCCCTTTGTCCCTTCCCTGTGTCCCTTCCCTTCACAGGGAGGGGGCAGCAGGGGGAGTTTCCAGGGTTTGCAAATCACTAGTTTAGTTTAATTTGAGTTTAGTTTAGTTTGAGTTTCGTTTCGTTTTTTTAGTTTCGTTTTGTAACAGCAAAACTTGACAGAAGCACAGGAGCTGATCCAGGCTGGAGAGCCCCGAGCACTTCTTTGTTTGTGAGGTAGAATTGAGTTACCCGAGGGGCAATCCCAGCTTGGAAAGATCTGTTCCTCCCCCACCTCTGCCCCCACAAAAAAGCTGGATAACAACAGGGAGACGCCAATCCATGCCCTTCCCAGTATCCCAGTGTTAACACTGTTGGCACCTGGCTGGGGTGGCCAGGAGAGACCCCCAGGAGTGGCCAGGAGAGACCCCAGGAATGGCCAGGAGAGACCCCAGGAGTGGCCAGGAGAGACCCCCAGGAATGGCCAGGAGAGACCCCAGGAGTGGCCAGGAGAGACCCCCAGGAGTGGCCAGGAGAGACCCCAGGAATGGCCAGGAGAGACCCCCAGGAATGGCCAGGAGAGAACCCCCATCCTGAGGTGGACCTGACACAGGGCCAAGAGAGACCCCCATGCCCACTCCATGCCCAGGAGAGCCCAGGGGAGCCCCTCCATGCCCATTCCATGCCCAGGAGAGCTCTCCACACCCAGGGGAGTCCCTCCATGCCCAGGAGAGTCCCTCCATGCCCACTCCATGCCCAGGGGAGCCCCTCCATGCCCACTCCATGCCCAGGGGAGCCCCTCACACCCAAGAGAGCCCCCACCACGCCCAGGCGAGCACCTCCATGCCCAGGAGAGCCCCCCAAACCCAGGAAGCCCCCCCAAGAAGTGCCCAGCATGCAGCTGGAGAGGCCAAGCCACGGCTGTGGCTCCCACTCCACGAACAAACGAACTCACATCACTCCAAGCACACAGGTTTGCCACAGGAACACGTCCAGGGAGCGGGAGGGGGGATCCCTTTGGCAGGAGAAGGGTCCCCCCTCTCCTCCTTGCAGGGAGTTAAGGCAACAGCTTCATGCTGACTCATCTGCTGGGGCAGAGCAGAGCCAGGAGAGTCCTGGCTCTCTGTGGCCACCACAAATCACCCCAAAAAAGAGCAGGGAGCTTCCCCTCCCTCTGCAATCCTCCAGGAGATCTCCACGCTCACACAGCCACCTCTACCCAGGCTCTGCAGGGAGCTCCTGGGGCTCCTTCAGCTCCTCCTCCAAGGTCTCAGGGCACGGCAGAGCAAACAGGGCCTGGGAATGTGTGAATTCCCTGCTCCTGATCCCTGCTGGGATCCCTCCTTGTTTACACACTCAGGTGCTTCCTGCTCCTCTCCCCAGAGCACACTTTGCCCGTCTCCTGGCAGTAGCAGCAGAACACCAGGGATGCCCAGAATGTCTTTTTTCTTTCCTTTTTTTTTTTTTTTTTCTTTTTCTTTCTCTTTTGTTCCTTTCCTTTCGAGTCCAGCGCCTGCTCTGGCTCTGTCCCTCTCCACTGAGGTCAGGTGTGAAAATCTTAGCAGCATCAGTTTGTGGACAAGCTTAGCCTGGTCAAGTGGGCTAAAAGGTAAAAAAAAAAATATATAGAATCTAGGCTCAAAACTAGTGAGAAATGCTAAAAGCACAGATGGCCTCTAACAGGACCAGAGGTAAGTAAACACGACAGACTCCTTGAAACAGTGATGTACCTCACGTGCTGTTAATTTGTACAACGCCACCAATCTAAAAAGCCCTAGGAAGGCCCAAAAATAATAAAATAAAAAAAAAAAATCAAACCAAAACCAAAAAGAATTCCATCCATGATGCCTGACCATTAAATAAAACGAAACAACTTGGTTTTTTTTCTTTTTAACTTTCCTTTTCCTCCTCCATCATTAATACTCTTCTTCCCCATCAGCTATCCGTGTTTTTCTCAGCCTCTTTGGAATGGATGATGTACATGAAAGTCTGCTCGATGGTGAAGTCGGGCGGGAGGCTGCCCTTGTGCACCCCTATGTGCTTGCTCATCAGGTTGAGCGTGGAGCTGTAGTGGCCACACACCGTGCAGCGATACATCAGGGCCCCCGAGTGTGTCCTCAGGTGGCACTTGATGGTGGAACGCCCTCGGAAGAACTTGTGGCACACCTTGCACTGGTAGGGCTTCTCCCCGGTGTGGATGCGCCGGTGGTAGTTGAACTCGCTGGTGTGGGCAAACCTCTTGCCACACACCTTGCAGCTGTACTTGCTGTTCCCTGGCTGGTTCTGCAGAGCCAGATCCTCACTCAAAAACTCCTCAGGCAGCTTCCTCTTGGGCAGCCCCTGGGGCTGCAGGCGCTCCCCAAATCCCGCCCGGATGTCCAGGCTGCCCCCACATTTGTGCTGGCTGACGTGGTAGCGATAAGCGGCTTCCAGCTTGAAGCTCTGGCTGCAGAAGTGGCACTGGAAAAGAGCCTCCTCCACGTGCTGGTGCACGGCCAGGTGCTTCTCCAGGAGCTGCCTGTCCACGAAGCTGCTGGCACACACAGAGCAGGAGAAGACAGAGATGCCCAGGTGGGACAGGGCGTGCCACAGCAGGCTACAGAGGCTCAGGTGCCGCTGGTCGCACACGCCGCACGTTTGGCTCTTCAGGTTCACGTGCTCCAGCAGGTGGTTCCGGACCGTGTGGAAATCTTTGGCCAAGGGCTTCCCACAGGCAGCGCAGGCCAGCTCAGGGCCGGGCCCTCCTCCATAAACAGCCACTTTTCCCGGAGGGGGTCACTGGGTGGACAATGACGTTGTTGTCGAAGACCCCGTCCCGCCGGTGCAGCGTCAGCTGCCACTGGGTGAAGAACTTGGTCTCGCACATGTCGCAGGAGAAGAGGAAGATGCCAATGTGGGACAGCACGTGGGTCACCCTGGAGTTACGGTCCTGGAAGTGGGTCTCACAGACCTTGCAGTTCCCTGTGAGCAGGTCCACGTGGTCCCTGGCGTGCTGGCGGATCAGCTGGATGTTGGGTTCCAGAACCTTCTTGCACACCTGGCAGGGCATGGCCTTGCTGTCACGGCTGTCGCTCTCAAAGGCCAGCTCCTCCTCGCTGTCATCACTCAGCTCAATCACCTCCTCAGATGGGACCAGCTCTTCTCCAGCATCCTCAAAATGCAGCTCAGCCTCTCCCAAATCCTCCAGTTGGAGTTCATCCATCTGCTCGAATCCCTGCTCTTTGGAGTGGTCACTGTTGCTGGGGCAGGAATTGCTCCCCGTGGAGACATCCAGGGAGGGGTCAGTGGGGAAGAAGCCACCCTTGCTGTAGTCACCATTGCTCTGGGCCTTGTACTGAGGGCAGGAGCTGCCAGTGGTCTGTGCCACGACATTCCCACCAGGCTGGGCCCCCAGACCCGTGACCGGAGTGAATTGTCCTGCATCAGACTCCTGCTCTGTCTTGGGAGGCTGCTGTGGGTGCATCAGGGGAAGAGCCTGGCTGGCCTCACCCACAGCATTCCTGTCATCCTCTTTGTAGCTGCCCACCACGTCCCCGTGCAGGAGGTAATTCCGCTCGGGGCCGAAGTGCTCCGCGCCGCTCCGGATGTCCCCCAAAGAGTGGCTCTGCTCCGAGGAGGTGCTGCTCAGCACCCCAGCCCTGCCTTCCCCCACAGACAGAGCAGGCTGTTTGGTGATGGCCGAGCTCTCCAGGTCAGGGAAGGTGGAGTGACAAGCCTGCAGCAGATCCTCCATGCCCAGCCTCTCCGCCACCTCGTAGATCACCCCCACATTGATGAGGTCGGTGAAGAGCTCTGAGGTGTACACAAAGCTCAGGATCTTCTCAAAGTTGGCTGGCGTGATGAAATCCACCACGTAGGTCCTGGCAGCGTCCAGCCCAGTGTTGAGGAAGAGGTTCTGGAAGTAGCCAGCAGCACAGGCCAGCACGGCCTTGTGCGCAGCAAAGGAGCGGGAGCCCACCAGGATGGTGACGTCGCACATGGTCTCAGAGAGGCGGCACTTGTTGAGTTCCTTCAGCAGGTTGTTGGGGTGGTTGGTGCTGTGCAGCTTGATCCTCATGCCCATCTTAGCAGCTGCTTAAGAGTCCTTTCTGCTGGTCAGCTCGGCCTTCACGCTTTCATCCGCGGCGGGAGCAGGAATTGGCAGGGCAAGGGGCTCTGCAGAGGGGAAATGTAAAAAAAAAAAGTTATTTAACAACCAAAGCAATGTCATTCTGGTCATATCTCCATTTTCCAACTTTCTGAGGAGCCACAGAGCAGCTGCTCAGCTGGAGATGGACTAAACCTGTCCTGTCACCTCAGTTTTGGGAAGTAAAAGGCTGGATGTGCAAAGCAGCACAGTCAAAACAAAAATAAAATACTCTTAAAGGCAGCCTGAAGGTGCCACTGCTACAGGGGCAGGGACAGAGATCCTGCTGACCCTGAGACCAAACCAGAGCCTGCTCCAGACATCTTCTTGCTGAGCTGGGGATGAGGTTCCTCTCCAAAGAGACGTCACAGAGGCTGGACACACCAGTTGGATTCGCCTCTAGGTCTCCTCCAGCCGCAGCCACTTCATTCCTTCACTTCAGATTCCACCTGGACCCACAAGGACACTTCAGGCTCCCAGGTGGGATTCTCTGCATTCCAGCCTTGTGGATTCCCCTGGGATGGATTCCCCTGGGATTTCTTGGTGGCGCCTCTCAGATTCCTCAGCTGCCACCAGCACACCTGTCCCACAGCACCGGCCATTCCTCCCAGCTTGTCCCACTGCCTTTGTCCCTCTGTCCTGCTCACAAACACCGTACCAGCTCTTGGGATTTCACGAACTTACCCAGGAAACTCTATCCTTAATTCCCCTATTCCTAATTCCCTGCATTTTCCCCGTCCTCAGACAGGGAACAGCGAGCCCAGAAGGCAGCAAAGAGAGGGAGTTTGGAGGGGCTGGAGCTGCCTCTGCCCCAACTCCGGGGAAAAACCAAAACCCAGAGGACGGGATGTTGTCCCGGGGATGGGAGGGATGGGGGAAAACACCACCGGCAGCTGAGGAGGAGGATGAAGATGCCGCGGGGAAGGCTCTGGAAACGCTGCCCAGCCCAAAAAGCACCTGGGCAATTTGGGATCCCTGCGGAGGGGATGGGGCAGGAGGGGAAAGAACCGGACAGAGGATGGGGGGTCGGGGGGGGGGGGGGGGGGGGCAGCGGGAAGGGGGAGTCCCGGAGCTGCTCCGGGAGAAACGGGAGGAGATGGAGGGGGGGGACAGCGGCGTCCCTGGTGGGCCCGGGGAGCGGGGCAGGAAGGGACCCCGGAGGGGGCCACGAAAGGCGGCGGGAGGCCCCGGGGAGGGTCGGAGAGGGTCAGTGCGGGGCTGGCGGCGGGGCCGCGGCTCGGGGGACCTGCGGGGGCCGGGGGTGGCGGGCGGGGGTCGCTCCTTACCCGCCCGGCGCCCCGCACCATCCCGGCCCGGCTCACACAAAGGCGCCGACCCGCCCCGCGCCCGCCCCGGCCCGCGCCGCCTTCCGGGAGCCGCCGGCGGCAGCGCCCCCGTGCGGAGAGGAGGAACCGGAGCGGGGGCACCGGACGGGACACACGGACACACGGACACGGGGAGGGACACACGGACACACGGGGCGGGACACACGGACACGGGGAGGGACACACGGACATGGACACACGGACATGGACACATGGACACGGGGATGGACACACGGACACGGGGATGGACACACGGACACGGACACACGGACACGGGGATGGACACACGGGGAGGGACACACGGACACGGACACACAGACACAGGGCGGGGCGGGACAGACGGTCACGGGGAGGGACACACGGACACAGGGTGGGATACACGGACATGGACACGGACACACGGACACGGAGCGGGACACACGGACGCGGACACTGGTGTGGTATTTACACACTGGGACGGACAAGAAGGGACATGGAGACGGACACGGGAAGGGACATGGACCGGGGCACGGACACACGGACACGGGAAGGGACGTGGACACGGGCACACGGACACACGGACACGGGAAGGGACGTGGACACCGGCACGGACACACGGACACGGGAAGGGACGTGGACACGGACACACGGACACGGGCATTTCTCCAGTTATGGGGGCTGCCATGAGGAAGGGACAGGTCTCTGTAGCACAAGAGCACACGAACCCCGCCCCCGGTGGTCTCATCCCCGTGGGCTCATCCCCGTGGGCTCATCCCCGCATCCCCATTCCCCGGGCGGTCCCGAGCGGGTCCCGGAGGCGCAGCCAAGACACGGAGCCGCAGTTTGCGCGTGTCCCGCGCAGACACGGGTGGGTGTATAACGGGACACGTCCAGGTGTACACAGGGGCACGGACACGCGCGCGTGGGGCGGCACCGCCGCGCTCCCGACGGCTCCGTGGGCGCCGGGACGCTCCCACAGCCGGTCCCACCATCCCCGGGACACCGGGCACAGCCCCGTGGGGCGCTCGTTCCGCCGCTCAGGCCGCCCGCAGTGGGGCCTCTCCGGGAGCGGGGGGTCCCGGGGAGCACCGGGGGGCCGGGCTGCCGCTCCCCCGCCCCGCCGCTCGCCCGGGCTCCGCTGCTCGCTTCCCCATGAGCCCCACGAAGAAATCGTGCATGTCTCCTGCGGAGAGACCGGCCGTCAGCGGCACCGGTACCGGCGCCGGCACCGACACCGGCACCGGGCGGGACTTACTCTTCTGCGGCGCCACGGGGGGACCTGGAAGAGACCGAAACAGGTAAGCGAGCACCGGGCGGACCGACACCCTCCCATCCGAGCCCGCCCGCCCCTCACCGGCGCCCTCCTCCCGCAGCAGCTCCAGCGCGGCGGCGGCGGCGGCCCCGGGGCTGCCGCGGGGGCTCCACGGCAGCGGCTCCGGGACGGGCATCCCCTGCGGGAGCAAAGGGGGTGAGAGGGGTCGGAAGGGGTCTGGGGGGTCCCGGGGATCCGGGATCCGCCCGCCGTTCTCCCCTCCCGACGGCCGTACCAGAGCGGGGCGCGGCGGGGCGGCGGGGGCGCGGCGGGCGGGGGCGAGCGGCAGCGCCAGGAGCAGCAGCACCGCCAGCACCGGCCGCTTCTTCATCCTCGGGGGGACACGGGGGCAGCGATCAGCGACGGAGCTTGCCGGGGCTGTCCCGAGCTGGTGACCCCTCGATGGGGCGGCCCGGGATGAGTCTGGAAGCGAACCGGGCTCTGGGGAGGGAAAGAGACGGGAGACGGGCGGGCCGGGGGCGGCGGGACCCCCTCTGGGGTGTGCGGAGGAGGGACCGCGCCGCTTCCCGGGCCGCCGGTGTGCCTTGGACCCCCGGGGGTGCATTACAGGCTTGGGGGGGTCGTTACGGGGCGTGCCGGGGGACACGGCCCTGCTGTGGCACCGGAGGTGCCGTGTCCCCGCTGGTGGCCGTGGTGCCACGGTTGTGCGCTCACACACGAGCCGTGCAAACGCGAGGGTGGCGCACGGACACGGCTCGGGCTCCGTCCTGCACGTCTCAGCACACCCGTGTCCCCTGACACGCTCCCTGGCACACTGGCGTCCCTTTGGTACACTCCCTGGCACAAAGGCATCCCCTGGCACGCTCCCTGGCACACTGGCATCCCTTGGTACACTCCCTGGCACACTGGCATCCCCAGGGACGCATATGCCTGCCCACAGCTCGATTTGCTTCCAGAACCCCCCACCAAACCCTCCCCAAATTCAAACCACACCTTCACCCCATCTCTCCCCCTTCCTGTGCCCTTCCCAGCGCCGTCCCAACCTCCTCTTCCTCCTCCTGCCTTCCCCTAACCCCAGCGGGGCGAGCACAGGGCACAGCAGCTCCCCGGGACCCCCGGGACCCCCGCAGGGCCGTGGGGGACACAGGGACACAGACCTGCCGGTGGAGTCGAGGGCTGAGGGACCCTCGGCGCTGGTGGCTGCGGAGCAGGGACCCCTCGAGGCGTGGTGATGGACGGCAGCGGTGGTGGGCAGCAGCAGAGGGCAGCGGTGGTGGGCAGAGGTGCTGGTGGGCAGCAGCGGTGATGGGCAGAGGTGCTGGTGGGCAGCTCCCCCGGCCCGGGCTCAGCCGGGAGGCGAAATACCGGGGCAGCAGCTGCTGCACGGCGCTAAATAAGGGGGCTCTGCCCATGGCACGGCGTGGGTGGGCAAGAGGAGAGCTGCCAATGGGGGCCGGGGGGAGGTGGTACCCCCACCCTGCAGCTTCACGCCCACGCAGCACTCGTCGTGGCACACACGGAGTCACACAGCGGCACACGCGTGCCCACGCTGGCGCCCCCGGGGTGGGGGTCAGCACACGAGCACCGTGCCCACCCTGGGGTGGGGGGTCAGCACACGGGCACCGTGCCCACGCAGCCCCCAGCCCCTCATTGTGGGCACTTCACAATGTGTCTGTTGGCACGTGTGGGGACACGCATGGAGTGGTCCTGGCTGGATGCTGGGCTGTGCAGAGGGGATTTGGGGGTCTCAGGGGGGAGAGGGGATTGGCCAGGCTCCCACCGTGAGGCACACGCGTGTTCACCTGCACACACGAGCACAGGTGTGCCCACACCTCACACCCTGCCCCATTGCAGCGTGCCAGGCCTGCCCTCTCTCATGCCAGGATGTGCCAAGGTGGAAGATGGGGAGGAAAATTTGGGGGAAAACAGGGGGGCACAAGGAAAGAGGGAAGGACTGGGCCAACAAATGACAGCCAAGGACTCCATCCCGAGCAACAGGCAGCGGTGACTGCTCCGGTGGCTGTGGCAGCCCCTCGGGAAAGCGACTCACGTGGCAACACAGCCCGGGGCAGGGCAGCATCTGCAGCGCCGGCAACGTTAATTAAATCGGAGCCTGGCCAGAGACGGTCTAATTAATTAATAACACCTACTTGTGAGATGCCAAGTGCGACGCAGCTGTGAAGAGCCGCGGTGCCCCGGGCTTGTTTACGGCGAGGGGGAAGGTCCCTGGTGCTGGGACGTGACAGAGCGGGGAGCCCTCGGTGCTGGGACACGGCCAGGCCACCAAAGTGCCACCACCGTGCACACGCACGTGCCCCGCCCACGTGCGGGAGCTGCTCCAGGGCCCACCTGGGAGCTGGTGCTGATGGCGACGTGACGGGGAGTTGGCAGCTCCCCGAGGTAACGCGGGTGATGTGTGGGGACAGGATAAAAACCCTCGTCAAGAGCTTGATGAGCGCAGGGGGGAAAAGGCAGAAAAGGGGGGGAGACCCTGTCATGAGGGCTGTGGGGTCCTGGGGGCTGCAGGAGTGGTGGGAGTCCTGAGGGTTCTGGGGGTTGGAGGACTGGCAGGGGGTCCCATGGATCCTGGGGGGCTGAAGGCCTGATGGAGCTCCTGAGGAACCTGGGGGCTGCAGGGCTGATGGGGTCCTGAGGATTCTCGGGGCTGGGGGACTGGAAGGGGGTCTGCAGGTCCTGGGGCCTGTGGGGGTCCCATGGATCCTGGGGGGCTGAAGGCCTGATGGAGCTCCTGAGGAACCTGGGGGCTGCAGGGCTGATGGGGTCCCGAGGATTCTCGGGGCTGGGGGACTGGAAGGGTCCCACAGATCCTGAAAGCTGCAGGATTGGTGGGGGTCCAGAGAGTCCTGGGCATTACAGGACTGATGGGGGTCCTGATGGGGGTCCTGGGGCACATGGGGGGTGCAGGACTGATGGATCCTGGGCTGCAGCATCACTGGGGCTGTGCAGTGATTTCCCTCTGTCCCATTCTCCACGTCCCTGGTCCCTAAATGCAGTTCCAGCACCAGCCAGGGCAAGGGCTCCTGCACAGGTGTCCTAGAGCAGGTTGGGGGGACCCTGGGCAGGGGCACAAGGACATCCAGTGCAGGCAGGAGGATGACAGGGACCTCACATGCAGCCACCCACGGCCGCCAAGAAATTGCCTCTGAAGCAGCGTGAGCTGGGAGCCACTTGATGGGAAAAGTGGCCACAATTTGGAGCCTCTCCAATCACCACGAGCTGAGTGCTGGCTGCAATCAGGCGACAGGAAACGTCAGGAAAGCGGGAGGCCAGGGTGAGGGGCTACATCACCAGGCTGGGCTGTGCCCCCCAACTTGGGCACTGTCCCTTGCCTGTAACGAGGTGACACCACCCTGGTACCGACACCTCAGCATCCTTTTAATGGGGTTGGAGCAATGCCTGGGTGCTGCCAGCACCCACAGGGCTGGGGAATGACACACAGGGGGTGTCAGGGGTGCCAGTGTGAGGGTGGGGGTCCTGGTGAGGGTCCCCTCAGTGCACCAGGACCTCCATCTTGTTGCTGCCCTTTTTCTTGCAGACAGGGCCCTTGGTGCTGGCCTTGGGGGACTCCACCACGGTGATGGACACGTCGCCCTTCGGGAAGCGGGTGGAGAACCTGGAAGGGCAGGGGTCAGGATGGAGAGGTGGGAGGGGGACACGCCCACACCCGTCCCCTCATTGCCCAATGAGCTGCCTGGGTTACACCCACTCCTCAGCAGCTTCCTGCTGCAGCCAATCAGATCACTCACATGGCACCCCACCCTTAGAAGCTCCACCCACCTCAATCCCACCCTGAGCACCGCCCTGTCCCACCCACAATAACCCCACCCACTGCAGCCCCACCCTCCAGTATCCAAACCCATATCAGCCCCACCCACTGCAGCCCCACCCTCCAGTATCCACACCCACATCAGCCCCACCCACTGAAGCCACGCCCTTTGTGCCCCCAGCCCTGTCCTGCTCCACCCATTGTAGTCCTGCCCTTCAGACCCCGCCCACTGTAACCACGCCCACCAAAGCCCCGCCCACACCTGTCAGTGATGTGCAGGGGCAGCACCTGCCCCGTGGTGGCCTCGAAGGTCTGGTACAGGCGGGTCACCAGCTCGATGAGGTGGTCACTGACCAGCAGGAAGTCACCCTTGGCCCCCACCGTGGAGACCTGTGGGGCAAACAGGGGCTCAACCCTGCTGGGGACCCCCTGAGCCCCCAGGGAGCCCCTCCCCAGGTACCTCCTTGAGGTGCAGGGCCAGGAAGCCGTCGGAGAAGCGAGTGACTGAGACGCCACGGATGTCACTGAGGCTGAGCACGGTCTTGGGCTGGGCGGCCTTGGGATCAGCCAGGACCAGGTGCTCGGTGGTGAGGAGCAGCAGGCGTGGGACTGTCTGTGGGTGGGGGTCAGCGTGGGCAGGTGGTCAGTGTGGGCAGGGGGTCAGTGTGGGCAGGGGGTCAGCGTGGGCAGGGGGTCAGCGTGGGCAGGGGGTCAGCGTGGGTAGGTGGTCACCAAGAAGCAGGGGTCACAGTGTCCCCGTGTGCCCTCCCACAGCCCAGGACACGTCCCCAAAGCAGATCTCACCTTCCCACTGGCCCTGTTCACCTTCCTCACGGCGTCAGCCATCACCAGCTTGTCCTTGGCCACCGCGTGCAGCTTCTGGTACTTGGGGTTCTGCTTCAGCCCCAGGTACTCCCCGCGGAAAGGCTGCTGCAGGCTGGGGACGAGGCCATCAGCCACTGCTGCCCCGAGCTCCCCTGCACCCCCAGCCCCCTGCCCTGGCACCTTTTGGGGTAGAGGGTCTTCTTGTCCTTGAAGAGCTCGCTGGCGCAGAGCCTGGCCTGCAGCTGTGCCCGGCGCGATGCCGACAGCTGCTCCCGGTACTTCTTGCACTGCCGAGGGAAGGGAACGATTTGGTGCCACCAAAGATCGCTCTCAGGTCAGCTGGCACACCCAGATCCCACCTGGAATTCTCCCCATCTCTCCCTGTTCCCACCTTCCAGTGGTAGAAGATGTTTTTCAGCTCCTGGTTGGTGTTATCCAGGAACCTGTAGGGCGCTGGGGGCCAGGTCCGATCCGTCACTGACAGCGGTGGGAGGTTCTTTGCCAGCCCCACCAGGTACCTCTGCACCTGGGGGTGACAACGTGGCAGGGGTCAGGGGAGGACAGGGGCATCCAGCAGGGCAGGGGGCTGGGATGGCAGCATGGTCCACTCTGCCCCAGCCCCACTCACCAGCCGCCGGTAGATGAAGTTGGCCAGGCAGGTGCTGGCGCTGGAACGGAAATATTTCCTGTAGGTCCTGCGTGCCTGTGGGGACAGCGCCAGCGGTGAGGACACCAGGACATCACCACCAGCCCCACAAAGGGTCCCCCACATCCCCCCTGTCCCCCACATCCCCCATGTCTCAAATGTCCCCTACATCCCCCACGTCCCCACGTTCCCCACATCCCCCATCCCTGTTTGGCCCCAGTGGAGAGGACAGAGTCTCCAGCCCGACAGGGTGGGCAGGAGTGGGGTGGGCAGACAGACAGACAGCACGGACAGCAGGACAGAGGCGGCCTGAGGGCGCGTGGCCCTGTTACCTGATACCCTCTCCAGTGAGCAGCGATGGTGGTGGCGGCCGAGTGGCGTCGGCACTGGGACTTCAGCTCCCGGAGGAGCCGGCGAGACTGCGGGGGTGAGAGCCCAGGGAGCCCGAGGGGGAGACACCAACACAGACATGGAGAGCGAGGGAGAGGCGGGAGAGAGGCAGGAGAGAAGGAGGAAAGATGGGGAGAGGAGATGAGGGTGAATCTGGTCCCACCGTGGGATGCACGGAGCTCCTGGTGCCACCGTGGGGCACACAGAGCCCCTGTCCCCCACCCACCCTGCTCCCCCACGCCAGGTGAGTCCCATGGTGGCCCTGGGGCTGCCCAGCCCTCACCTTCCAGCCCCGTGCATAAGCCTGGAGGATCAGTGCTGACCGCTTCATCTGCTTGTACTGGTTCTTTTGCTGCGGGGAAACAAGGGGGTGAGTGGGGTGGGCTTGGAGAGCCAGGGGGAGAGGGATGGGCAGGGGAAGCATGGCCAGAACATGCCCTCACCCTGTGGCCACGGAACCAGGCAGAGATGAGGATCTGGCTCTTGCGCATCAGCTGGTACTGGGTCCGGCACCGCCAGCCCCGAAACATCTTCTGGATGAGGGTGGCGAGCTGGGCCACGCGCTCCTGGCGCCGCCGCTCCAGGTCGAAGAGCTGGGCACAACCATGGCAAGCACTGGCTTGCTGAGCAGCCCCAGGAACTCCCAGGATGAGTTTGGATCCCCTCTGGACTCCCCTATTCCCAAACTCACAGTGCGTGGCGAGCGGATGAAGATCTTGGTGTGGCCGAACGCCAACTCCTCGGTGGGGAGCTCCAGACCTGCCAGCAGCACCTCGGTCCCCTCCCTGCATCAGGGCAGAGTTGGTGTAGGGGGATACAGTATGAAGGTGGTGTAGAATGTAACCTTATCCCCCAAAGAGCTGCAGCTGAACCAATTACTAAAAGTTAGGAGCAGGCCTAATGTTAACAGGCCACACTTGTAGCCAATAAGAACAAGGGGTATAAAAGAGTGGATTGGTGGGATGAGGAGTCAGATGGCTACTGCAAGGACCAGGAACAGCCAGTGCTTAGAGGAGATGCCTACAAGAAACATCAAGCAGCTATGAAACTCTAGTGATATGGAATCCTTGTGCTATAATGATAATAGAACCCATGATACACAAGACAACAATTTGGGGCTGGTGTTTTGCAGAGATAAACAAAACTCCACAACTTTTGTGAAAGTTGTAAAGCCGGTATGGTTATTACAGCGCTGGACGCATGTGGGAAGTGTTCCTCTAAAATGACATGTGTACTTCTGGGAAATTCAGATCCTTTTTTAACTCCTTCTCAAATACATGTGCATACAATTTCACAATAGGTTCATGTCGCAGACATCTTTTATGAAAAATCCTTTCCTTAGGATTTTTCCTCCTGAGAAGCTGAGAGGCCTCAGGAACAAAATGTAAACATTGATTATCTGCTGCTGTGGAATGCAACAGGTGGATCTGTGATTGGCCCATGTTGGATGTTTGTAATCAATGGCCAATCACAGCTGGCTCGGACAGAGAGCCAAGCCACAAACCTTTGTTATCATTCTTTTTTATTCTATTCTTAGCCAGCCTTCTGATGAAATCCTTTCTTCTATTCTTTTAGTATAGTTTTAATGTAATAAATATGATAAAATAATAAATCAAGCCTTCTGAAACATGGAGTCAGATCTTTGTCTCTTCCCTCATCCTAAGACTCCTGCGAACACAGTCACAGGTTCATACATATTCATTTTTATGAATTTCAAGTGACATTTGCTGTTAGTTCTTCTGTATCAGAAATAATTCTTAGGTTAGGTTGACCTGGTCTCTCTGTCTCTCTCTATCACCTTCTGTCTCCCTCCCCTTATCTCTGTCCTTCCCTGAAGCAGTTTCTCTGAGCCTAAGCTTTTGCAGTCAGCTATGTTTTCCAACCACAGACTCAACTCAAAAATGTACATTTCACCTAAATCAAAATGGATTTCTACCCTGGAAAATTTCAGTGTATTCAGAAAATTTCACTGCCTCACTGGTCAGAGGCCCCCCTTGGCAGCCACCTGAGCCTCACAGGGTGTGCCAGCCCCCATACCTGTCCCCACGGTCCCAACGGGGCCACGTTTGGGGGTTGAGCATCTTGTAGCGCTGCAGGAAGGGGCCGTAGAGCTGGCGGAAGGCGTAGCCCGCCCGCCGCACCCGCACGTTCTCCAGCAGCCCCAGGTAGCGCACCTGGGCCAGCACCAGCTCCGGGGTGAACACCATGGCTGACTTGGTGTCGTTGGGTTTGATGCACCTGCAGAGCACAGTGGTGGTTTGGGGGGGGTGTTGGGGTGCCAGAGACAACCCCAGGGGTCTCTCTGTCACTGTAATATTTCCTGAAAAATTCCTTCACCTTCCTTTCTTCTCCTGGGAGGCTGAGAAGCCTCAGAGAAAAATGAAAACAGTGATTATCGGATTTGCTTCTCCTGTGTTTTGCTGCTCTGGAATGTGGTTTGGAGATTGTTTACCAACTGGTCATTGTTTGATTGGCTTCATGTGAACTGTTTTTACTTAATGACCAATCACCATCAGCTGTGTCAGGACTCTGGAGAGTTATTTTCTGAAAAATCATATTTTCTGAAAAATTCCTTCGCCAGGATTTCTTCTCCTGGGAGGCTGAGAAGCCTCAGAGAAAAATGAAAACATGATTTGCTTCTCCTGTGTTTTGCTGCTCGGGGACGTGGTTTGGAGATTGTTTACCAACTGGTCACTGTTTGATTGGTTTCATGTGAGTTGTTTTTACTTAATGACCAATCACAGCCAGCTGTGTCAGGACTGGAAGGAGTCACGAGTTTTTCATTAGTATCTTGTTAAGCCTTCGGTCTGCATCCTTTCTCTATTCTTACAACTCAGTATTCTCAGTGTTCTCCAATGTCTGTGTTATATTCTCTCATTTTCTTTTAAAAATTACTCAAATATGAAGATTCAAAGTCAATGCAACCCTGACATAGACAGAGATACATTGATCAGCAGACAGCACATCAACCAGTGAGGACTCACTCCAAAATCTTAATAAAAATCTCATAAATATCCTTGTTTTCACAAATAGGGTCCAGGAAATTGTTGTACTGGTTGTCTTTGACTGTAGTGGATCAAGGATGTTAAATACTACTACTAGTATAATATGGTTTTAGTATGGCATTCTTTTATATAATATAGATCATAAAATAATAAATTAACCTCCTAAGAACATGAAATCAAATTCAACCATTCCTCCTCCGTCTGGGAAACTCTGAAAACACCACAGGGGCCGGTACCTGATGTAGTTGGGGTTCTTGGAGTAGAGGTTCCTCATCAGCATCGCCACGGATGACTTGAACTGGAAGCCTGCAGTGGGCGGCAGCTTGAGGGAGACTTTTTGGGGGTCTCCCTCGGGGAAGAGCGAGCGCAGCAGAGCGTGCTGGGCTGCCCACATGGCCTGCGAGAGGTCACGGAACAGGAGGTCGTTGTTCTTCTCGATGAAGCCCGTCACGTTGTAGGTCACCTGGGGAGGGCGGTGGGGTCAGCACCTGGGCAGGGACGGGGGCACGGTGCAGCCTGGTCCCAGTCCAGCCCCACATCTCCTGTGTGAAGGTGGGAAGGGGAGCTGGGGCACTGGGAAGGGAACTGAGGCACTGGGAAGGGAACTGAGGCACTGGGAAAGGGAGCTGGGGCGCTGGGAAGAGGAGCTGGGGCACTGGGAAGAGACCTGGGGTGCTGGAAAGAGGAGCAAGGTGCTGGGAAGAGGATTGGGGCACTGGGAAAAGGTCTGGGGTGCTGGGAAGAGGACTGGGGCACTGGGAAAAGGTCTGGGGCGCTGGGAAGAGGATTGGGGCACTGGGAAGAGGAGCAAGGTGCTGGGAAGAGGATTGGGGCACTGGGAAAAGGTCTGGGGTGCTGGTAAAAGAACCAAAGTGCTGAGAAGAGGACTAGAGTACTGGGAAGAGGACTGGGGGGCTGGAAAGAGAACTGGGGCATTGTGAAGAGGACCAGGGTGCTGGAAAGAGAACTAGGGTGCTGTGAAAAGGATCAGGGCGCTGGGAAGAGGATCAGGGCGCTGGGAAGAGGATCAGGGCGCTGGGAAGAGGATCAGGGTGCTGGGAAGAGGATCAGGGCGCTGGGAAGAGGACTGGAGCACTGGGAAGAGGATCAGGGCTCTGGGATGAGGAGTGTGAGCACTGGGAAGAGGATGAGGGTGCTGGGACGAGCATCAGGGTGCTGAGAAGTGTGGCTCTGGGAAGAGGAGCAGGCACAGCCAGACCTTGCCGGCGTAGTGGTGGATGCGGAAGCAGCGCGGTGGCAGGCTGGCGTCGGTGACACGCCGGGCGTTCTGTGTCTCCTTGCTCTCGTAGTGCTTGTGTGTGGCCAAGAGCTGGTTGAGTTTGGTGAGGAACGTGTCCTCGTTGACCACGCCAGGCCGCAGGCACTCCTCATCCAGCATGGCCAGGATCCCTGTGGTGCTCTGGGTGATGGATGTTGTCACCATGATGGATGGTGTCACCATGATAGACGGTGTCACCACAAACCAGCCCCAGTAGATCCCAGTTTGGGCTGTGGGGGGACCTGGAACCCCAAAATCCCAGCACTGGGTGGGCAGCTCATGTTCTCAATCAAGGTGTCACCCCAAACCCCAGTTTGGGCTGTGGGGGGACCAGGAACCCCAAAATCCCAGCACTGAGTGGGCAACTCACGTTCTCAATCAAGTTGCAGATGATGCTGTTGTCAAAGAACTCCACTGGGGTCCACTGGATGCCCTGAGAGGAGATGTGGGTCAGACACAGCAATAACCAGACCCTGCCCCATGGACACTACAGTTGTTGTGGGGCAGGAACCGGACGTCCGGCCACGGGATTGAGGATCCCAAATCCCTTCCTGCCATTGAATGCGCTCTCAGCAGGGAGCGGGGCGAGGGAGGAACGTGCAGCAGAGCCGTCTCCAGCACTTCCCCATCCCAGGGGGGCTGAAACTCCTCGGGGCCATGCTCTGGGAAGGGCTGGAGGTACCTCTCGGACGTATTCCTCCTGCTCCTCCTTCAGCGTCATCAGGATGAAGATCTGCTGCAGCTTCTCGTTGCAGTAGTTGATGATGAACTGCTCAAAGCCGTTGTCCTGAGAGAGAAGGATCCTTTATGGCAGCTTCTTTCCAAGCTCCCAGCCCTGCCTTGTGTCTCAAATGCTGTTCCCAACCCCCTGGTGGATCCTTCACTCACCTGGAAGATCTCAAAACCATAAATGTCCAGGACGCCCATCACCTTCCTCTGCTTGTCTGACTTCACCTGAGGACATAATGAGGCGTTGAGGCCTGTGTGGGGAGGGGGTTCAGGCTCCTTCTGGAGCTCCAGGATCGCCTGGAGCTCACCTGGATGCTGGCATTGATCCTCTTCACCAGCCAGTCGAAGAGGCGGCTGTAGATGTTCTTGGCCAGCGCGTCCCGGCCGTAGTAGCCCTGGGGAGAGGGGAGAGCTCATGGTGGGCTGCCAGGCATCAGCCTGTTCTAAATGAATCATCCAATTTAATAATTAAGGACATTTATTAAATGATCAAAGTATAAATTTGGGAAAAGCCCTAAGCAATTTCGACTCTGAGCCAGGCGATCAGGGTCTGAAAATGTAGAATTTTGGGGATTTAGAGTGGGGGTTCAGGGGGCAAGATGGAGGAATGTGGGCATGTCCTGTCCTTCTTCTCTTTCTTCTTCTTGGCCTCCATCTCCTGCTGTGATGTTGGCACTTTTGGGTTGGTTTAGAGTAGAAGCTCACTGTCTAACATAGGTGATGGGTATTGGGAAGCAATTGTAAATATTGTACAGGTAGTTTTTAGTATAAAAAGAAAACACCACCCTGGGGGCAGGCAGAGTGCTTCTGACTGTCTTGCTGAGCAGACCTCAGCTGGACAAAATAAAGAATTTTATAAAAAAGATACAATAAACAACCTTGAGACTGAGAAATGAAGAGTTCTGACTCTTTCGAGCGCCGGGCTGGGAAAAGAGACTTTCTAATGTATCTTGGGGTCACTCTGAGCAGCTAAAGCCCTGAGACATCACAAGCTCCACAGCTGGGGGTGGTTCCTGCTCACCTGGGGGACAGTGAGGGTGGTGAGCACCGTCTCATCCCGAGCCTTCACCGTGCGGGAGCACAACGCCCTCTCCAGCGTGCCGGGGTCCAGCCCGATCAGCTCGCAGATCTCACGCAGCTCTGTGCGAGGAGAGGCAGTTCCCAGAGCTGAGGAGGGGCTGAGGGGGTCTCCCCACCCCAATATTCCCATCCTTACTCCCCCATCCCTACCCTGGGGCTCGCTGATGTTGCAGGCCTCCATCCCACTGGCCTGGAAGCTGCTGCTCAGCTGGACATTGCCCAGTTTGAGCACCACGGCCGTCACCTGCAGCAGCTCTGTCACCTCGGCGGGCGAGAAGCCGATGACCCTCATGGCATCCTGGGGATGGACATAAAGCTCAGGGGGTGGGGTGGTGTCTTAGGGTGGCGTTAGGATTCCTGTATCCCCATTTCTGTGTTCTGTTTATGCTGGATTTTATGTTCTGTGCCTTCAAGACTGGCTTGTAAGAGCGAAGTTTTGTTTTGGTTTTGTTATCAGCCTGCTCCCCCACAACTGGTGGGACACACAGACAAGTGTCCTGGGGTGATGTTATGATGCTTGTAACCCCATTCCTCTGTTCTGTTTAAGCTGGATTTTATGTTCTGTGCCTTCAAGTCTGGCTCTGAAGAGTGAATGTTTTGTTTTGGTTTTGTTATCAGCCTGCTCCCCCACAACTGGTGGGACACACAGACAAGTGTCCTGGGGTGATGTTATGATGCTTGTAACCCATTCCTCTGTTCTGTTTAAGCTGGATTTTATGTTCTGTGCCTTCAGTCTGGCTCTGAAGAGTGAATGTTTTGTTTTGGTTTTGTTATCAGCCTGCTCCCCCACAACTGGTGGGACACACAGACAAGTGTCCTGGGGTGATGTTATGATGCTTGTAACCCCATTCCTCTGTTCTGTTTAAGCTGGATTTTATGTTCTGTGCCTTCAAGTCTGGCTCTGAAGAGTGAATGTTTTGTTTTGGTTTTGTTATCAGCCCGCTCCCCCACAACTGGTGGGACACACAGACAGGGCAGTACATGGGTGCTGCTTTTGCTTTTTGCTTTGCTCTTGCTTCTGCTTTGCTCTTGCTTTTTGCTTCTGCTCATTAGTTAGTTTAGCTAAGCAGTCCAAATTTTCCCTGGACTGTTTTTCCTTTCCTTTTTTTGGACCTACTCGAACCTGCTCCGGACTGGGACCTGGGAAACACCGAGAGTTTGCACCTTGTGGCTGCAGCAGCTACCCCAGCACCAGAGGGACTGATAACAGAGCAACCACCCCCAAGAGAGACTTTCTGAATTTGTCATCCTTTTCAGAGCAGTGACAGAGTGGTGTCACCCAGCATTATTCATTTTATGTGCTGGGGGTGCTGTGCCTGTTAAATAAACAGGTTCTTTCCACTTCTCTCCAATAAGGAAACTTTCCCAAACTGGTTGGGCAGAGGGGCCGTGTGGGTTTGCTTTCTGGAGGGGCCCCCTTTTGGAGGTTTTCTCCCAAATTTGCCCTAAACCAGGACAGGTGGGCTCCAGGATTTTTTGGGGAGGGGTCTTATCTTCCCGTGGGTACCTGCATAGCGTGGAAGTTGGCGGCATCATCCATGCCAGGCAGGCTGGAGCCCTCCCGGTTCAGGTATCCATAGTGCCCACAGTCCTGGCGGAGCTTCAGCTGCTCTGGTGGAGGGGAGAGGAGGTGGAAGTTCAGCCCTGGTCCTCCCCAGCTCCTGTTCCACCTCCAAATCCCCCACACTGGACCTACGGAGCAGCTGTGGTGAAGCCCCAGCCAGGAGCTGGTAGAAGATGTGGAAGTTCCTCTCGCCTTTCACGTGCCGGACGATGCGGGATTTCTCCAGCAGGTCTGCAGGGAAGGGTCATGCTGGATTAAGTCATGTTGTGGCTTGGATAATGAGTAGAATAAACACTTGAATAACTTAATAATGTATTCAGCAAGTTCTCTGAATTTTGCAAAGTTTCATGAAGCCTTTTTTGCAAGGCTACCTTTTGAAATTTTGTTTTAGCTCTGTTTCCCTCTCAACAACATCTGTCTTATTCTGTGGTATGTCTAAATCAGTATTTTTTATCTCAAGGTTTTTATACAGATGACAGAACCTTCTGTCAGGTGTGGAGAATTTCCACAAATCAATTTCACACAGGGTCAGTGTGTGTGCAGTGGGATGGGTGGTGGGTACTCACAGTTGCTGATGACCCCTCCCAGGGGCTCGCCCTTGAAGTCGAACTCAATGTCCATGTACTTGCCCTGGAGGAGGGGGCTGGGTCAGGGAAGGGGGTCCTGGTGGGACTGGCAGCTCCACTCCCTCCATCCCCCCATCCCCATATCCCCCCCAACCCCACATCCCCATCCCCACATCCCCTCATCCCCACATCCCCATCCCCACATCCCCTCATCCCCACATCTCCATCCCCACATCCCCTCATCTCCCCATCCCCACATCCCCATCCTCACATCCCCTCATCCCCCATCCCCCATCCTCACATCCCCACATTCCATCCCACATCCCCCCATCCCCACATCCCACATCCCCTCATCCCCCCATCCCCACATCCCCATCCCCACATTCCCATCCCCACATTCCCATCCCCACATCCCCAACCCCACATTCCCATCCCCACATCCCCATCCCCACATTCCCATCCCCTTTTTTCTCCCAGCCCCACCAGGGCCCACAGGGCCCCAGCAGGGTCCAGTCCCCCTCCCCAGCTCACTCACAAATCGGGAGGAGTTGTCATTCCGGACAGTTTTGGCATTCCCAAAGGCTGCAGGAGAGGAGGGGAGTTAAGGTGAGCTCCAGGGGCAGCCCAGGCAGGTCCGGGATGCCCGAGGAGGAGCTCAGGATGTGCTGCACTCACCCTCCAGCACAGGGTTGGACTGCAGGAGCTGCTCCTTCACCTTGTTCACCTCCTCCCCTTTGCTGCTCACGGCCGCCACGTAGGACATCACCAGCTTGCTGGCCTCTGCCAGAGAGGGGTGGGGGGATATTGGGGTGGGGTCGTGGGCGCTGCTGTGCCCCTCGCAGTGCCCTGAGCCCCCCCGTACCTGTCTTGCCGGCGCCGCTCTCGCCGGTGATGAGGATGCACTGATCCCTGTCCCGGTCCCGCAGCGAGCGATAGGCATCGTCAGCGATGGCATAGCTGGGGGCAAGAGGGGTTGGAAGGGGTTGGAGCCATCTGGGGGCTTCAGGAAACCCCCCCGTTGTGGCTGTGGTGTTGCCTCAAGTGGATTCTCTTGGGATTGCCCGGGAGTGACGTCCTTGGCACAATCCAGGGGGCCGAGGGCAGCACCACCCTCCCCGTGCTCACATGTGGGGTTTCACGGCGAAGAAGCTGCAGTTGCGATATTCCTCCACCTTCTCCGGGGTGTAGATGGGCAGGGACTGGTACGGGTTCACCGAGATCACCACATTGCCAATGTAGGTCTGTGGGACAGCAGGGATGAGGGGCTGGGAGGTCCTGGGGCTCCCCATCCCCATCTCAGATCCTTGTCTTCATCCCAGAGCCCAGATCCTGCTCCCCCATCCCAGAATGTGCAGCCCTTCCACTTCCCATCCCAGACCCCATATCCTCTTCCCATCCCACACCTCATATCCCATATCCCATTCCCCATCCCAGGACCTGCAGCCCTGTCAATCCCCATCTCAGACCCCATATCCCAATCCCCATATCCCATACTCCATATCCCAATCCCCATTCCCCATCCCATATCCCAATCTCCATCCCAGACCCTGCAGTCCTGCCAATCCCCTTCCCATATCCCATTCCCCATATCCCATTCCCCATCCCATATCCCATTCCCCATCCCAGACCCTGCAGCCCTGTCAATCCCCATCCCAGACCCCATATCCTCTTTCCATCTCATATCCCCTACCCCACAACCCATATCCCATTCCCTATATCCCATTCCCCATCCTATATTCCATTCCCATCCCATACCCCATATCCCATACCCCATCCCATACCACATACCCCATACCCCATACCCCATACCCCATATCCCATACCCCATCCCATACCACATACCCCATACCCCATACCCCATATCCCATACCCCATACCCCACTCCCACCCCAGCAGCCCCTGTCCCCCTCCCCAGACCCCCCCCGTCCCGCTGCCCACGTAGATGTCGCGCCGCCGGAATCGCTCCTGCAGCGTCTGGACCAGCGACTCCTCGGTCAGCGGGTCCAGCAGCACCAGATCCGCCACAGCCTCGGCGTCCAGCAGCGAGGAGGAGCCTTCCATGGCCGGGCAGCTCCTGGGCAGCTGGGACACAGCACGGGGGATGGAGGATCTGCACCCACAGACACGCAGCCCCTTCCCCAAAACCCCCCGCAAGCTCCTTAGCAGCCTGCGGGATCTTGGCTGCTCCTCCCAACCCTGGGGATGGGGGACAAGGCAGCCACACACCCATGGGGGGCACCTGGCGGGGGTGTCCTGGTGCCCAGGAGCCCCTGGTGGGGCTGGGGGCAGCCGGATGCTGGGGGGAAGCAGGACCCGGGCAGGAAATGAGGCCACCTGGATCCTATTCTTGGGACAGGGATTATTAATTCAGCCTCCACTTCCTCCCTCCTTCCTGGCAGGAGGAAGCCGGGGTGGGGAGGGGAGCCCAAGCCCCCCAAGAGGTGACCCCCAGGAGCTGTTTCTCCCCATCTCTCACCTGTTTGTGACAGCACAGTCACGTTCCTGGGGTGACCTTCAGCCCCAGTTTACAGCTGGGGCGAGGGCTGTAAACCCAGCCCCGGGGAAAGTTCACAAATGAGGAGAAGGTGCAGAAAGATGGGGTAAAAAAAGGTGATGGAGATGATCCAAACACCTTCTAGAGATGGCAAAACCCTCCAGGGGTCTGAGCCCCCCGTGCTGCTGGGTGACACCCCAAGGTCAGCAGGGTGGGAGCCACAGAGCTCCCCCAAGCTCCAGGGCAGTGCTGGGCACACCCCGGGGCTCCCAATGCCACCAGGTCCCCACGCCCCATGGGATGGGGGTTGTGGGGTCAGGGTACCCCCCACAAGGGAGGCTCGGGGGCTTCAGGTGCTGTCTGGGTCCCAAACTCACCTCTGCGTCGCAGAGCAGGAGCTGCTGCAGTGGCTTCAGCTGGGGCTGCCCCGGAACCGGCGGGGCTCGGCCCAGCCCAGCGCCCGGTGCTGGCCCCGTCCGGCCCACGGAGGGGAGGGGGAGACCGCAGGGCCCTCCCCCAGAGCTCCCAGCTGGGGAAACTGAGGCACGAAGGAGTAACGAGTGGGGATCAGCCCCAGCAGTGTCACCGGCTGCAGCTCCTGCCCGCGGTCCCGGCTCGACCTTCCCCACCCGGCAACTCAGAGCAGGAACACGCAGGGAAAATCCTGGAGCCGAGCAAACAAAGGGAGCTTCCTCTGCTGGGCTGCGGGAAACAGGGGCGAGGTACAGGGCTGGAGAAGCAGGAGCAGCTGGGGCTGCAGAATCGGGAATGCTCAGGGCTGCTCTGAGGACACTTGTCCCCAAGGAGGACACCTGGTCCCAGCCCAACCAGGGAATGTGTCACACAGGGGTTGTTGTGTCCCCACAAACCATGACCAGCAGAATGACCTCCCACAGGTCACAGCAGGATGAACAAATGAGGCTCAGGACCTAAAAAATACATCTTTATTAAAAATATAATCAGTCATCCACCACGCTGAAGCAGGGGGGATGAAGTAACTGAATCTGCTCACATCTGAGCAGGGAGGAAAGCCCAGCAAGGGTTGGGGGAGCACACCTGGGACAGGGACAGACCTGGGACAGGGACAAACTGATGGCAGAAGCTCCAGGTGAGGTAGGGGCTGGAGCTGAGACACTGTGAGCAGGTGAGGGCAGCATTATTGCTTAGGAAGTTGCATAGAATGGGGTGTCCCCTCCAGCTTTGGGCTTTGGCAGAGCTCCCCAGAGTTTCCCACTGGAACATCAGTGGGGACACCCTCAGTCCCTGCCCACACCCACTGGGAGAGGAGTAACAGCAGGAGAAGGGCAGTGAGGCAGGGAGGAAGCACATCCACACTCATCCTCAGCTCTGGCATGGGGAGAGGGGGCTGAGAACAGCTTCTACCCCAACACCACATCCAGGGGCAGCCAGCAGACCCTGAGGCTCCACAGCTCCATGGAGGAGATTTTGGTATCCACACAGGATTGAAACCAAGGCAGAGGTGTGGCCCGACCAGCTGGAGCCCTCGGACACCTCTGTACCAGGAGGAGGAGGAGGAAGGAGCAGGACACTCCTCACCACGGCTCCAGGCAGGTGCTGAGCACGCAGGTACCAACAGGACAGGTCCAAAGTTCCTCTCGTGCGTGTCACCCTCGGGTACCTGCAGAGGAGATGGAGGGGAAGGTCCATCCCCACCCCAGAGAGGGGAAAGGGCTCCTGTCTGCAGCTGTGGCACTGGGGGATGGAGCCAGATGAGCACCCAGGTTTGGGAGGGGGTCCCTGCCCTGGGGGTGCCGCCCTGGGGGCTCACAAACATCCAAGGCAAACGCTGGGCTGGGTCCAGGTTGCATCCTGGTGACTTCCCAGCCTCAGGGGGCTTCCCACGTGTGCCACCCCCCTCCCAACACCCAGAGCTGTGCTGAGAACAACGTTCACACCTCAGGCAGGAGCTGCAGGGAGGTCAGACCCCTTTTCTCCCTGTCAGAGGGAGTCTAGATCCCCACAGGGACCATCCCCACAGGGACCCCACAGGGACCATCCCCACAAGGACCATCCCCACGGGGTCCAACCTCACAGGGACCATTCCCATGGGGTCCAACCCCACAAGGACCATCCCCATAGGGTCCATCCCCGCAAGGACCATCCTCACAGGGTCCAACCCCACAGGGTCCAACCCCACAAGCACCATCTGCACAGGGACCAACCCCACAGGGACCATCCCCACGGGGTCCAACCCCACAGGGACCCCACAAGAACCATCCTCACAGGGTCCAACCCCACAAGAACCATCCCCACAAGAACCATCCCCACGAGGTCCATCCCCACGAGGACCATCCCCACCACGCCTGGAGCAGCCCAAGTTCTGCTCCTTGGCCAGCTCAGTGCAGCTGACCTCACTGGACATCCACATGGTTGTGGAACAGGGAATCACTCTTGTGATTCCCACCAGAGGAGTCACTGATGTTTTCCTCCTCTTCATCATCCTCATCATCATCATCATCCTCCTCGAAGAGCTCCTCATCAATGGAGAGACTTTCCAGGCCGAACTCCCTCTCGTGGGCTGACACCTCGTTGGGGGTGACATGGGAAGCACCACCCACAAAGTCAGCAAACCTGGGAGAAACCATGGAGCAGCACGTTGGGCAGGTGTGTCCAGTGCCTCTGGAGAGGCCCTGACACAGGCAGGGGAAGCACTGTGCAGCTGGGACCTGGTGTTATCCACCCTTTCCACCCCTGGTATTATCCATCCTTTCCCCCTTTCCACCCTGGTGTTATCCATCCTTTCCCCCTTTCCTGGTGTTATCCATCCTTTCCACTCCTGGTGTTATCCATCCTTTCCACCCCTGGTGTTATCCATCCATTCCACCCCCTGGTGTTATCCATCCATTTCACCCCCTGGTGTTATCCATCCATTTCACCCCCTGGTGTTATCCATCCTTTCCCCCTTTCCACCCCTGGTGTTATCCATCCTTTCCCCCTTCCCTGGTGTTCTCCATCCTTTCCCCCTTTCCATCCTTTCCCCCTTCCCTGGTGTTCTCCATCCTTTCCCCCCACACACCACAGATCTGTGTCTCTAAGGACAGAGGTGACAGCCCAGAGGGACACAGGGTGGCCACCCCAAGCTCACTGTCAGGGGTGTCACCTTTTAGGAGACTGGATGCGGGACACCGTGGTCCAGGCAGAGAATTCAGGGCTCTTGCAGAAGCTCCTCAGCTCTGCCAGGGCTTTTCGGGTCTCCACCTCGCCCTGGAGCTGAAATTCCTCCTCTGTCAGCAGCCGAGGTGGGGTTGGGCCCAGCTTGGAACTCTGCATCCTCCTGCCAGGGGGGAAACAGCAGTTAATGCCTGCCTGGATGGGGTGGGAGCAGCTCCTGGGGCAGGACCCCAGGGCAGGACCCCAGGGCAGAGCCTCTGGGGCAGGACCCCAGGTCAGAACCTTGGGGCAGGACCCCAGGTCAGAATCCCTGGGACAGAACTCCCAGGGCAGGAATTCTCAGGTCAGAGCCCCTGGGATAGGAAATTTCAGGTCAGAGTCCCTGGGATAGGACCCCAGGTCAGAACCCCTGGGGCAGGAATTCTCAGGTCAGAACTCTTGGGGCAGGAATTCTCAGGTCAGAACCCTTGGGGCAGGAACTTTCAGGTCAGAACCTCTGGGACAGGACCCCAGGGCAGAATCCCTGGGACAGGAACACACTCCAAGGGCAGGACCCCTGGGGCAGGAACTCTCAGGACAGAACCAAGGGCAGGATCCCTGGAGCAGGAACTCTAAGGCAAGACCAGGAGCTGAGGCAGGATCACCTCCCAGGGCAAGAACCCCTGGGCAGGACCAGTTCCTGCTACACAAATCTCTGGGGCAGAACCAGCTCCTGAGACAGGAATTCCTGGGACAGAACCAGCTCCCAGGACAGAAACAGCTCCTGGGGCAGGAACCCTGGGGCAGAACCAGCTCCTGGGGCAGAACCAACTCCTGAGGCTGGACCAGCTCCTGGAACACAAATCCCTGGGGCATCCCAAGCTCCCAGCTCCTGGTACATGAATCCCTGGGGCAGAACCAGCTCCTGAGGCTGGACCAGCTCCTGGAACACAAATCCCTGGGGCATCCCAAGCTCTCAGCTCCTCACCTGTAGGCAGCAAAGGCCCACTGCAAGGGGTAATCCAGATTCTTGGTGCAGACAGCCACCAGCACCAGGCCCAGGGCGATGGGGTGGATCTGGATGCCTGAGTAGATGAGCAGCAGCCCCAGGAGCTGCAGGGCCCGGACAGGAGGTTGATGCTGCGCTCGTTCTCCAAGGGGCCGTACCTGTAGCACACGGCGAAGCTCAGGAGGCCCACAGAGAGCAGGTAACCTGTGGGGGGAGCACAGGGATGGGGCAGAAAATGGGGGCTCTGTGAGGATGAGGAGGAACCTGACACCACCAGCAGGGAGAGGGAGCCTCAGCTTTGCTCCATAGTTCCACTAGGAGATGTTCACCTGGTGAACAGGTGAGTCTCAGAGCTCCCACCTACCTAACAGGTACTGCCAGTAGGACTTGCAGATCTCCTGCAGGTTCTTGAAGATCAGCTGAAGCAGGTACAGGGAAAAGGACCAACCTCCAACCAGCAGGAAGTACACAGGGCTTTTCTGGAGGGAGCACAGGCAGGTTGTGGATACCTCCCCCAGGTGCTGAGTACCAAACCCAGTCCATCCCAGCACAGGTATGGAAAGGGCTATGAGGTCTCTGACCCCGTCAAGATGTGACACCTACCTTGGGCATGACCTTGGACATCATGTAGACAAGGACAAGCAGAGAGGCCAACAAACCAACACTGATCCCAGCTGAGTAGTAAAAGATTTGGCTCCTGCAATGATCACACAGGGAATCAATCACAGCAGGTGGTTTATGGATATCTGTGCACAAACACCACAACCCAGGAACCACCAGGGAAAGGAAGGGCCTCACCTGCTCAGAGTGTCCCCACAAAAAAACAACAGCAGGCCCAGGAAGAAAACAAGGAACAGCTTAGGATCAAAACCTGAAAAAAAAAAAAATTAATCCCAGTGGAGAAGGGCAAAGTGGGAAGCTCCCACCTACCACAGGGTGACAGGACAGGGATGGGACCTCCAAGTGCCCCAAATTCCTTCTGCACACCGAAATCCCTTCCTGAGGAAGGAACAGGTCTGTGGATCAATTGTTTGCAATTAACCTTAGCTGATTTAGGAGCATTGGAATTAAAGAGTTAAGGATGTTGCTCTTTGCTTGTTGTTAATCCTTAAAGAGTTCTGCAATAATAACCTTTTGAAGTATAATTTTAGAATATTGCTTGTACCTTTGAAACTATACCTTTAGAATATATACAAAGGAAACATCCTTATCTCACACCTTAACAAAACAGAGAAAAACAGCTTGAGAAAGGAAGATGAGCATCAACTCAAGGATTTATAGTTTTGACCAAGGGAAGCTGGACATCACTGTTATGAGATTTATAATCCTTGTAATTAAAAGGTGGACCCACATCTGGAGAGCTGGACTTCACCAGATGGGATTCATCTTTCTTCTTTCAGAAACCAGACCACCACAATCTGGGGATACTCCTTTTGGGATACATCCTGAGAAAAACTAAATCACAATAGTGTATAGAATTGTGATGTAAAAATTGGAATAGAAACTGCTGAGAAAGCTGATGAGTACCCCTATAAATACCTGTAACCCTCAACTATGGGTGTGCAATTGGAAGGAAAACTTCTCCCACTGTACCCAGCACTGTATTGCTCATACTTTACCATATTAATTAATTAATAAATTGATTGCTGCTGGAATATTGGCCTAGTCAAGCATCTCATTTATACCAGAGGGGACATACGTCGCAAGAGGACGACGGAGTAGGTGGTGCCAGGCTCCAGCAGCTCGACCTTGAGGCAGGTTTTGTTGCTGTAGAGATCCACATCGATGCTGGTGTCATTGAGTTTGCCCCTCAGGAAGGTGAAGACCACGTTCCACAGGCTGAACTTCTCCAGCTCCTCCTCGCTGTCCACCTGGGTGACGCGGATCATGCGGCTGCTGTTGACGCGGATCTGCGGGGAGACAGAGGGGAATGGGGGGGTTTAGCCTGAAGAAATGAGACTGGGTTCCTGCCCCAGGAGCTGGTTCTGCCCTGGCAGCTTGGTTTGCCCCAGGGATTCGTGTCCCAGAAGCTGGTGCAGCCTCAGGAGTTGGTCCAGCCCCAGGGTTCCTGCCCCAGGGCTTGGTCTGTCCTGGCAGCTTGGTCTGTCCCAGGAATTCCTGTCTCAGGAGCTGGTTCTGCCCAGAGATTTGTGTTCAGAGGTGCCCTCATCACTCTCTACAACTCCCTGAAAGGTGCCTGTGCTCAGGTGGGGCTGGGCTCTTTCTGCAGGAACTGACAGAACCAGAGCACACAGCCTCAAGCTGCACCAAGGGAAATTCAGGTTGGATATTAGGAAAAAAGTTTTTTATGGAAAGAGTGATAAATTCTGGAATGTTCTGCCCAGGGAGGTGGTGGAGTCACCATCCCTGGGTGTGTTAACAAACCTGGATGTGGCACTGGGTGCCAGGGTGGAGTTGAGGTGTTGGGCTGGGTTGGACTTGATCTTGAAGGTCTCTTCCAACCCAGTGATTCTGTGGATGGATGGATGGATGGAGGATGGATGGATGGATGGATGGATGGATGGATGATGGATGGATGTGGATGGATGGATGATGGATGGATGATGGATGGATGATGGAATCCATGGATGGATGGATGCATGACGGATGGATGATGGATGGATGGATGGATGGATGGATGGATGGATGACGGATGGATGATGGATGGATGGATGCAGGGATGGATGCAGGGATGGATGGATGGAGGTGCTGGAGCAGGGAGGACCTGCTGCCTCCTCCTCCTCCTGCTGCTGCTGTCACCTGTGTCCTGGTCCAGACGTCGTTCCATCGCGGGGCGCGGGTGTTGGTGTAGCAGAAGCGCCGGGATTCCCTGTACTGGGAGTCGTGCCCCTCCTGGAGGGGGATAACGGCATCCTTGGGGCCTGGGGAGCACACAGGGAGGGCTTCAGATCCTGCTTCACCCACGCACCCCTTCCCCTCCCCGGGGATGCTCCACTTTGCCACATCCCCCACGGTTTTTCCGCTGTTTTCCTTGGAATTCTCCCTTTGGTTCTTTCCTGGGATAACCCGGCCTGGCTGGACTCCTAGCTCCAAAATCCGACCTCAGCGACACCAACCCGACGGTGCCTGCGGCCCCCGAGGTGAAGCGGATCCCAAACGGCACCGAAAGCCCGATGGTACCGGGGTATCGGCACAGCGGGACGGGAAATCCCGGTCCCACCGGGCCGCACCGATTCCCTCAGCGTGGAGACGCTCAGAGGGTTCCCCGGGGGCACAGAGGGTCTCTCAGCGGGCACCGGGCCGCTCCCGTTGTCCCGCCATGCTGCCACGGGAGCTGCCGCCGCCCCGCTCCCCACCATGATCCCCCCGGTCCCCCCTCACCTGCAGCTCCCAGGAGCAGGAAGGGCAGGAACAGGAGCAGCAGCACGGGCAGTACCGGGAGCCGCCGCCGCCGCCCCGGAGCCGGTTTCATCCCTCCCGCCGCGGCTGCGCCGGCCGCTTCCGCTTCCGCCGCCCGCCCGGCCCGGCCGCCGAGGAGCGGCCACAGCCAATAGAAAACGCGCTCGCCGGGTTTATTCATCGATTGACAGCTGATTTAGCCTATCAAAATTCAGCTCTGATCTAGCTCCCGCCCCTCTGCTCCTGCCGCGTTGATTGATAGTAGATTTAACCTATCAGCAGTGCGCGTGCCGGAAGCAGCAATGTTCCCGCCCTCGGTTGCCACGGTGACCAACATGTCCCGCCATTCACTCAATACCCACGCCCCTCCCTGGTAACGGCTCTGACAGACACGCCCCTCGCCCAATCAGAACCAAGATACCACAGGCCACGCCCTCCATTCTCATTTATATCCCATGTGATTGACAACCGCCTCCGCCTATCAGGGCGCGGCCTGGCGTTGTTTGTGTGAATGGGTCACGCGTGGGGGGCGCGCAGGTCCCGCCCCTCGCTCCCCCCCCACCCCCCGGCAGCCGAACCCGCGGTCCCGGGTCCCGCCGGTCCCACCAATACCGGGTCCCACTGACCCCACCGGCCCCGCGACCCCACGGCCCGCACGGGGCTCTGCCAGCGCGGGCGTGGCCCGGCGGTCACCGGTGACCCGCGGCGCGGAGTGGGTCGCGCATCCCACGGACCGGCCCGGGGGCTCCGGTTCGCCGCGCTGCCGGCACCGTCCGTGCCCCTCAGCCCGGGCAGGGGGTGCCGCTCTCCGCGTGGGTCCGTCCCCTCCCCACCACCGTGGGGCGGCGGCCGCCCGTGGGCGGGGAGCGGGCTCGGGCGGCCCCCCCGCTCCCCCTCCGCGGGCCGTGGGCGGCGGAGCCGGGAAGCGGCGGGGCCGTGGGCGGAGGATGTGCGTCAGCCGGGGGCAGCGCCGGGGCTGGGAACGGCCCCGCCGCGCCGGACGCTTGGTCGTGGAAAAGCGAAAAATGGGGGGGGGGGGGGGCGTGATAGGGGGGCGGTGGGGAGGGGGGCGAACCTGGAAGGTTGGGGCAGGACCCCCGCCATGGGCACCGTGCCCGTGCGGGATGCCCCGGCTGCTCCCCCGGTAGCTCCGGGGATGTGCCCCGGCCACCGGCACGGCCCCCCCAGCCCGGGCAGGATCGCGCGGGGGCGGCTCTGGCCCCACGCCAGGCGCCGGCCGCGGTATAAATAGCACCGAGCCACGCAGGGCCGGAGCGGGGTGCGGGCCGTGACACCCCCCCCGTCCTCCCTCCCGCGGGAGGGACGCCGGTGCTGCGGGCGAGGGGCTCCAGCATCCCCCCGGCCCACCCGAGAATCCTCCGTCCGGTCCCGTTGTCGCTGCTCCCCCCGGAGCCCATCGGTGGCAGCGTGTGCGTGCCGGTGACACCGAGTGCCAGCCCTCCGTAAGGGCTCTGGCACCGGGGGACGCTGCCGGGACAGCGGTGCCGGTACCCGGAGCATCCCCGCGACCGCTCCCGTTGTCACCGACACCGGCGATGCTGCGAGCGGGGATTCAGGGCGTCCACGCCAACACCGAGCACCGCGTCCCCTTCGGGGGCTTCTGCCTCTCCCACGGACCCCCCCATGCCACGCGTGTCCTGCCCGCTCCCTGCCGGGGCTGCGGGACCCCCGGTGCCGCCGTGCGGGGCGCCGCTCCCGCTCCCCTCCCGCTGCTCCGGTACCGGTTGGGGGGGGAAGAAGGGGGCCCGGTGCTGCCGCCCCCGCCGCTGCCCCCCCTTCCCCGCGCTCGGCGGGGGCGGCAGCCGCGGGATCCGCCCCCGGGGCCTCCCACGCGCGGCGCAGCCGGGGCCGCTGCTATTTCACGGTCCCGCCCGTGTGGGCGGCGCGCAGAGCGGCGCGGCGCGGCGGAGGGAGCGCGCCCGGCCCGGCCGCGGGACCCCCCGAGCCCCGGCACCCCCCGGACCCCCGGTTAGAGCCGGCCCCGGAGCCCCCCCGCCCCTCCCCGGCCGCCCGGCGGGGCGGGCGGAGCGGACGGAGGCGGTTCCAGGCGGCGGTGAGCAAACGGGGGGTGACGGCGGGGAGGGGATGGGGCACCGGGGGGCACCGGGCAGGGCGGGAGTCCCGGTGGCCGTGGTGGGACTGGGGGGGAGCGGAGGGGGACGGAGAGGCGAAGGACACCGGGCAGGGCGGGGGGCACGAGGGGTGGTGGCCACGGGGCTCCGGGCGGGTCCGGGATGCACGGGGAGAGGATGGCACCGCGGGCACCGCGGCACCGGAGGGTACCGGGAGGGGTCGGGGGGGGGGAAGGCAGCGGTGGGAGCACAGAGGGGCTGGGGGATGGGGCAGCGAGGGTCGCCGGGTAGGGCAGAGAGCTCGGGGCAGGGGTGACCCCGGTGGGGTGGGAGGAATGGGTGGGATGGGGCACAGGGTGGGCTCGGGGCGCTGCAGGGCACCGGGCAGGTGCGGGGATGCTGCGGGAGGATGGCCCTGGTGGGACCGGGGTGGGGATGGGGCACCGAGCGGGGCGGGGTCACCAGGGAAGGGTGGCCCTGGTGGGATCCAGGGGACCCACAGGGGAACAGGGCACGGCAGGGCAGGGGGCCTGGGGGATGTTGGACACGGTGGGGTCGGCACTGGCACATCACCCCCGGGGATGGGGGGGCTGGGGGAAGCCCCCAGATGTGTGTCCTGCCCTGTGTGAGGACCTGGCATGGAGGGGCTGCTGGCTGGGGTGGGCACAGGCTGGGCACAGCCCAGGGTAGGGGGTAGGGGTGACCCCACTCGTGTCTGTGCCACGTCCAGGGGCTGTGGCTGCAGGGACCGTCCCAGTTTGGAGCACATGGGTGGGACTGGGCTCCCCGTGGGGTTTAGGGACACTGGAACACCCGTACACAGGAATGCTCCCTCTGCCCTGTACCAGGCCTAAGGATGGGGAAGGGCTTTCTCCTGCCTGTCCGTCCATCCCGGTGGTGAGTCCGTCTGTCCTCTGTCCACCACAGGCTCGTCATGGCCCTGCCCCGCACTCTGGGGGAGCTGCAGCTCTACCGGGTGCTGCAACGTGCCAACCTGCTGGGCTACTACGAGACCTTCATCCAGCAAGGGGGGGACGACGTGCAGCAGCTCTGCGAGGCGGGCGAGGAGGAGTTCCTGGAGATCATGGCGCTGGTGGGCATGGCCACCAAGCCCCTCCACGTCCGCCGCCTCCAGAAGGCCCTGCGGGAATGGGCCTCCAACCCGGGGCTCTTCAGCCAGCCCGTGTCGGCCGTCCCGGTCAGCAGCATCCCACTCTTCAAGCTCTCTGAGGCCGGTGGGCGCAAGGCACTCAGCAACGGGCACGCCAGCCCCGGAGAGGCAGCGGGCAAAGGGGGTGGCAGCGCCGGGACGCCCCCAGCCCGCAGCCCCACGGAGCCAGGGGAGAAGCTGTCACCATCAGCAGCTCCACCATGGCCAGGAAGGAGCACCCCCGAGTCAGAGGGTGGTGGGGATGAGGAGCCCGGGGGTCCCCCCTTCTCCCCGGGCGGGAGCAGCGGGGAGCAGGCGGTGGGCACGGAGCTGGAGCCGGAGTTGGCACGGACGGTGGTGGAGAGCGTGGAGAGGCTGCTGCAGAGCTGCCCTCGAGGTGGCGAGGCCGAGCTGAGGGCGCTGATGAAGCTCAACAAGAAGCTGGCCAAATCTGTGGGGCACATCTTCCAGCTGGAGGACGGTGACCGGCAGAAGGAGGAGGAGATCCGGCGGCACAGCGCGATCTACGGGCGCGGCGAGGCCCGGCGCCGCGAGGGCAAGCAGCTCACCCTGCACGAGGTGAGCTCCCTGCTTGGAGCTCTGCGATGTACCGGCTTGGGACAGGGATGGGCTGGCTCTGGGGGTGTGGTGAGTGGGTGGGATTTGAGCTCTCCTCCCACGCCAGGCTGGAGCTGCCGCTGCCTTAGCCGAGGGTTGTGTGGGCGCTGCTGTCCCGTGGGTGTTGCCGTGTCCCTGTCCCCACTCACGCATCGTTTCTGCCCCCAGCTCATCATCAATGAGGCGGCCGCCCAGTTCTGCCTGCGGGACAACTCGCTGCTGCTGCGGCGCGTCGAGCTCTTCTCGCTGTCACGACAGGTGGCACGGGAGAGCACCTACCTGTCCTCGCTCAAGGTTGCCAGGTGAGCTCAAAACCCCACCCTTGTAGGCCTAGGGGGGTCTGACTGTCACCCCATTGCCCCCAGCACTTCTGGATGGAGCCAGGACCCTGCGGCCCCCAGTTCCCCTTTGCCAGCGTGGGTGGTTTCTGCCTGACCTCGGAGCGTGGGACGTGGGGAGGATGGGAATGACGGGGATGCCAGGCGTGGGAAGGGATGCCAGGCAGCAAAGGGATGCCGCTGGGGATGCCCTATCTCTTGCCTCCCATCCCCAAAGTCCCCTGCCCACCGTGCCAGGGCTGCCTTTTCCCTTTGCTCTCCAGCTGCTTCCCTGTTTTTCCCGCCCCCAATTCCATCCGTGCCAGAACCCCACCTGCCTGGTGGCTCTGCTCACAGCCTCGCTGTGGCCACCCCCACGCCTGACACAGCCCCTTTCCACCCCCAGGGCCCATCCCGAGGACAGCGGCGCCGTCGTGGCCAAGCGGCTCAAGCAGGAGGTGGGTGCAGGTGCAGGGGGAGCAGCGTGTGCAGGTGTGCACACCTGTGAGCGTGGGCGTGACTGTGCAACGTGCTCAGGGCTGCCCATGCCAGCTCGGGGTGAGGGCCGTGGGTGTTGTGGGGTGGGTGCTGCAGGGGATCTGCTCACCTGTGTGCTCCTGGCAGGCGGGAGAGCAGAGCCGCCCTGAGCTCCTGGCGCTGCCGGTGGGGCTGGAGCCGCCCGGGGCCGGGTACCGAGCCAGCTTGGAGGAGGACACGGGCAGCCTCTCCGGGGAGAGCCTCGACGGCCACTTGCAGGGTGAGTGAGGGGGTCTCTCCCTTTCTCTGGTGATGCTCGGGCCCCTCTCCTCTGGCTGATTGTCGCCCCTCTCTCGGCAGCGGCGGGGGCTTGTCCCCGGCTGACCCCTCCGCCCGGTGCGGCCCCGGACGTGCCCCTCGGCCTCGCTCCCCACGGGCTCTGGAGCCGCCACATCCTCCAGCAGACGCTGATGGACGAGGGGCTGCGCCTGGCCCGGTTGGTCTCTCACGACCGCGTGGGGCGGCTCAGCCCCTGCCTGCCGGGGAAGCCCCCGGGACCAGGTGAGCCCCAGCGGGGCCGGGGGGGCTTTGCCGCGGGCAGGGGTCAGGAGGGCACCGCTGCCTTGTGCTGTAGAATCGTGTCCTGATGGCCATCTCCGTGTTCTCCCCACAGAGTTCGAGGACGGGCTGGCGGAACGGGGCCCTCCAGCCCCCCCAGACCCGCCTCGGGGCACCATCAAGGTGGAGCAGGAGACCAGCAGGCAGTGAGGCCCCTGTAGCCCCCCCGCCACCATTAACGAAGCAATAACGTGCTGGGGGACGGGTGCGGCGGCGCTCCGGGCCCCGGGGAGCTTGGGGAAGGGGGGGGGGTCTCATCCACAACCCCCCCCGGCCCCCTCCCGTCCCACACCGACGCTCTGGTTACCTCAGCCGCGGCGGGATGCGACTCCCCGCAGCAGCAATACCCTCATCCCGCCCGGCTCCGCTCCCCGCCGCCCCCCCAGGGCTGGGGAGCCCTCGATGGACTGGAGCCCACCCTGTAGAGCCCCGTGCTGACCGTTCCCCTCCCTCGGGCCCCATCACAGCTCGGGGACAGACGCGTCGCACTGTGCGCTCCCACGTCAGCGCTGCCGCCCACGCCGGGCACACGGTCCCCCCCCCCCCACCCCGCACCCGCAGCGCCCACGCACCAGCCGCCAGCCCCCTCCCCGCAGCACGTGCCAGCTCACTGTGCACCCCCCGCCAAACCCTGCGACCCCCCCCCAGCACCGAATCGGCTGTAAATACCCCCCCCCACACCCACACCCCCGCACGCACCCCCCCCCCCCGCACCCCGATACCTGCGTGTGCTTCCAGCATGGTCCCTGTGCCGGGGGGTGTCACACGTGCCTGGGGGTGTCACCCCCTCCCAGCACGATGCAGGCGGCGTTTGATGGGCACTGGGGAGGTGCTGTTCCCCACCCCCGACCCCACCCCAAAACCCCTCGGGGTTCCTCCTCTTTATCCCCCCCCCCACAATTCCTACAAACCGTGCCCAGCCCCGGGGTTCCCACCCCCACCCCCCCGTTAGGACTGTGTGGTGTCTTTTTAGAGCATTAGCGACTCTTCCTTTGTACCGTGTACAGTAGATTATTTATTTTGTTATTTTGGAATAAAACTTTATTTTATGGCTTATCTTCCTACCCCCTTGCTCCAGCCTGGAGGTGAGGGTGGGGAGAGGGGGGGTGAGGAACAGCTCAAAACCCCAAAGCAAGCGCTGATTGCGGGGGTGCGGGGGGGGTCGTGTCCCCCCCTTCCATGGGGGTCCCGGTGTGTCCCCCCCCCCCCTCCGCCGGGGGCACCGGGCTGGCACCTCCGCCCCGGCGCCGTTCGCGCTGCCGCCTCCCGCCCCCGCGGTGACTCATCCCGGCGGGCGTGGGCTGGGGGCACCGCGTGCGGCTGCCGGTGCCCCCCACGCAGGACGGGGCCACCCTAAACTCGCATCCCCTCACCCGCGGACCCCGGCAGCGGCGGGGAGGGGCGGGCAGCAATGCAAGGAGGTGGGGGGGACGACGGGGGTTACCCCAAATCCCCCCAAATCCTTCCCAGCTGGAGTTTCCTGCGGGAGTCGCAGCAAGTCCATGAACCCAGGCAAGGCTGGGAGGGAGTGGAGGGCGGGGGGGGTCGCAGTCCGATGTCCCCCCACCATCAGGAGCCCCCTCACGCGTGTCCTGGCCGCATGCTGTCATCCCACCGTGCATCCCCCAGCCCCCAGGAGGACAGGCTGGAATTGGGGTACCCGCTGTGCTGCTGGAGGGGGGCAAAGGGGGGCAACGGGGGCACCTCCAGGAGCTGATCCAACTCTGAGGCTGATGGCTGATCCATGCTGGGCGACATCCTGGGGACACAAGCAGCAGGGTGACCGGGTGGAGACTGGGAGGGGCTTCCCCCTGCTGCCCCCTCCCCGTGCTTACCACCGCGGAGGGCTCTGCAGCGACCCTTCCTCCACGAGCTGGAATGGGGGCAGCTCGGGCATCTCCTCGTCCTGCGGTTCCACTGAGGGACCCGCGGGCAGCAGCTGCGAGACCTCCCCGGGCAGGAACTGGCTGGGCATGAAGGGTCTGGGGTGGCAAAGAATGGTGGAGATCCTGTCCCCCAGGGCACTCACCAGCCCCGAGGTATTGGGGGGCACTGCTTGGTTTGTGGGGGGCTCCTCCTGGGGTGCCCACTCCAGCTCTGTCAGCTTGGGATTAGGTGGGGAGGGGGTAAAGGGGTGCAGGGCATGGTGCCCCCCTTCCACCTGCGTGCCAGGTCTTACCAGGGGTCCTGAAGGCAGCGTCCTGGCAGTGGGACAGCGAGGGAGGCGAGAGCATCGGTGATGGGCTGTGGGGAGCAGGAGCACTCAGAGAGGGGGGAACACCCCTGAACCCTGCTGGGGGTGGAGAGGTGTCCCCCCTGCCCCCCACCCTGCCCTGCTCCTACCTGTGGAAGGGGGGGGTCAGCCTGTCGGGCACCATCATGATGCTGCTCTCAACCGTGGGGTAGCCCGTGGGCATGGGCTGGGGGCAGAATGGAGTAGGGGGGCTGCAGTGCACACACACAGAGGTTCAGATTGAGGGGGGGGCACTGCCACAGCCCCACCCCACGTCCCACAGCAGGGCACTCACCACATGGGGGCCAGCAGTGGCTGTAGATTCTCAGGGTGCAGCTCGTGCTGCCGCATGGGCAGGTTGAACATCAGTGCCTGGGGGGCCTCAGGGGGGGCCCCCATGGTGCTTGGAGGCTGCTGGTCCCTGTAAAAGCACATGGACCCCATCAGCACTGCCAGGTCCAGGCTCCACATGTGCCAGTGGGTGCTCAGGGGGGGCTCTGAAGGGGAACATGTGCCAATGGGTGCTTGAGGGAAGGGTAGGAGGTGCACAGATGTGCCCCAGCACAGCTTGGGGGCCCACAAGGGGCTCTTTACTCACCAGCACAGCTCTTTCTCCCTGCCCAGGGGGATGCTCAGGCTGGCCAGGGGTCTGGGCAAACCCTGGCCCTTGTGCACCACCTCCAGCACAGATATGGCCTTGCACCCACCTTTCACTTTCCACAGTCATCTTGATGGCAGTGGAGACGTAGCCCCGGCCGTCCTTTCCTGTCTGCTCTTCTGCTCAGGGAGGAGAACCATCCATGAACCACCACCCCACCACGTCCTGCCAACCATCTCTACCAGCCCCAGTTGTCCCTGCAAGCCCTGGGGCCACCTGGGTGAGACCCATAATCCCCCTCACAGCATTGCTGGGGTGCAGAGGGGCAGCCCAGGGCCTGTCCTGGCCCTCCCCACTCACTGTTGTAGTGACTCCCAAAGGCCTGGTCCTTGGGGATGTTGGGGTACAGGTTCCGGAGCTGCCCCAGGTCCCGGATGCGGTCACCCAGGGAGCGGATGGACAGATCCTTGGCAGAGAAGGGCTGGATGTTTTCCACCTGGCTGGAGCCTGAGCGAGGGGAGACACGTCACTGCATTCCAGTGCTGCTTCCTGGAACTGCCCACACCCCCTGGCAGTGAGGACCCCTCCCCTGCACTGCACCCGACCCCGTCTCACCGTCCTTGCCCCGCATGACATAAGCGATGGTGACGCCCCCGATCTCGGAGTCGCTGAAGCGGAGCAGGAAGGTCCCATCTGGCTGCATGCTCAGCAGCTTGCACACATACTGCTTGCTGATGAAGCCCATGATGAGCCTGGACGGGTGGAGAACAGGGATCAGGACCACCCATGGCAGTGGGGTGGGATCAGGACCCCCTCCCCAAAGCCCAGCCCCGGGGCACCCACCTGTCTGACCAGTAACTTTTAAGGCATCTCTTGGTGAGATCCAGGACTCCATCAAACCACTGCCAAAAGGTGAATCCCCGGCCAGGGAGGATCTCCTGAGGCAGAGAGAGGCCATGAGGCTCCCCATGGCCATGCTGGCCCCTGCCCACCTGGCCATCCCTCCCAGTCACCTTGTTGAACTGGGCCCAGGAGACGTGGCGGCTCTGGAAGTCCTCGGGGCTGGCGCTGTGGTCATTGAAGATCTTCTGGGCCAGGAAGAAGTAGTGCTCCTTGAGGAGCCCCTTGGTGGTCTGCACCTCTGCCATGAACTTCAGGTTCAGGGTGTCACACATCTTGTCCCAGGGCACCCGCTCGGCCACCACGAAGGGCACCCGGTCCTGTGGCCGGGCAGGGGGACATCAGGACAGGATGCCCACCATGTCCCACCCCTGGGCTCCTGCTCCCACCTGCACTGGTGGGAGTGCAAAGCCCAGTCAGCCCCAGGCTCCAGCTCCTTCCCTGCAGCTTGTGGCACTCACAATGTCAGAGAAGGCGTTATCCCACAGCACGGTGGCTTTGGCGTTGTTGTCCTGGTTGCCATGGACAATGACCACAATGGGCAGAGACAGGACCTGGGGGCACAGAGTGGCCCTGAGCCAGGCGTGGTGGCTGACCTGGCACTGTCCCAGTATCCCACAGGGGAAGGCTCAGCACATCCAGCCCCATCCCATGGTACCTGGAGGTGGATGGAGACGTTGCTGGGGGTCAAGGTGACGTTGGTGCTGAAGAGGACGGCGCATTTCTCCTCCGTCACCGACTCAGAGCCCTTCCTCTCGCAGCGCTTGATCTTCTTCAGCAGCTGGGGAGGGAGAGGTGAGCATCCCCAGCCTCAGGACCCCCAAAAACCCAATGGAGCCCCCAGTCCAGAGCCTTAATGGTGGCACTTACCACGTTTTTGAAGTTGGCACAGCAGTTCCCACTGGTGGGGTTGGTCTCCAGTGCCACTGTGTTGTGCAAGATCTCCCCCGTGCTCTCACTGGGTAGAAAAGGGGGTCAGAGGGGGAATGGTGGTGGGGAAACCCCCCTTCCCCCACACCCACTGCTCACCTGAGGGTGTTGCTGTAGTTGCTGAGCTCCAGCTCCCGTGCCTGCTTCTCTGTCACCATGTCAGCCCTCACCACGTAGGGCTTGGGCGCTGCCTTCAGCAGCTGCGGGCCCAGCAGGAACCGGACGCTCGCCTGGAACTTGGTCTGGGTCTTCAGCACCTGTGGGGGCTGCTTCTCCACCAGGAAGGAGCTGAGGGACAAAGGGACACCGTGGCACTTGGCAAAGCCACCAGCCCCTGCAGATCCATCTCAACCCCTGGTGACCACAGTCCCCGGCTGTTACCTCTTGACCAGGGTGGACAACACCTCGTCGAAGCGCTCCAGGAGCCGGGGCAGCAGCTCAGGCCCCAGCTCTGTGCTTGCTGCCATCACCTGCTGCTGCAGCTGGAAGTAAACTTCGACCAGGTTCTCACACCTAGGGAAAGGGGGACCCTCAGCACTCCATCCTCACTCACCTGGTGGAGGGAGCAGGAGGTTGCTCGGGATCCCCCAGCCCTGCCCTGTGCCCCCTCACCTCTTCTGCAGCGGTGCCAGATTCTCCTCAAAGATGGCCCCATTCCCTGCCAGCTGCTGTTGTCTCTTCCAAATCTGGATCCTCTTCAGGACCTGCTGTTTGGCCACCTCCAGCTCCTTCACAGCCTCCAGGATGAGGGTGGGCAGTTCCCTGGGAGCCATGGGGCTCTGCACAGCCCCGTCCCGCCCCGGCCTCTCCTCCTGGAGCGCTTGGATCTCCCGGACTCGGTGCTGCAGCCGCTGCAGCCCCACGCTGAACTTCAGCTCCTCCTGCCGCCGGCGGAAGCTGAGGGGCAGGTGGTGGTCCTGGGGCAGAGCAGAGCGGGGTCAGGGGGGGTTGTGGCCGGTCCTGCACCTCGGGGTGCCCGGGAAGGGGGCAGGGGGCACCCACCCGTTTGAGCACGGCCGCCTTCTCGCCCTCCAGGACGGCTCTCACGACGGCCACCAGCCGCAGCGGGTCCCGGCAGAAGGTGCTCTGGGGAGGGGGACACAAATTGGGGGTGTAAGGGGGGACACGACATGTGCCCCCCGCTCCTTGCCCCTTCCCACCCCACCCACAACACCTGGACAAGGTAATTCAGGGGTTCTATAACAACCACAGAGCTGATTTCCAGCTTTAAAACCACTTAAATGGTGCATAGAATCATGGAATATCTGGAGTTGGAGGGAATGTCAGGATCATCGGCTCCAACTCCTTTTCTTTTGTATAAAAAAATAGAAGAATCAACTTCAAATAGAGAGAAAAAAAATCCAAACTGAAAGGAATTCTCTATTCCTGTGAGCATTTCCTCCAACCTCCAGCCTGACACCTGGGGGAGACTCTCCCAGCTGCCCTGGGTGGATCAATGCTTCCCACTGAAAAAAAACAGGGAGAGGAATTCCCCTGCTGGCTCTGCCTCCCGTGTCCCGTGCCAGCTCCTCCGGCCTTCACACATTTCCCAAATTAGCAACTTCCCAAAACAGCAGCAGAAACACGACGGGGGAATGGCTGATGACGTGCTTGGTGGGTTCCTGTGCTGGTGGGAGCTCCAGTGAGGGGGTCTGGATGCAGCACTGATAGCCCCGTGGGCTCTTCCAGGGAAAATTTGAAAATTCAGGGGATGAGAAGCCCAAGTTTGGCTCCCATCTGCACCCCCAGCCCTGTGGTTGCCCATCCTGGGGGTCACCTGGCCACAGCAGCACCAAGAGCAGGGAACAGCCTGGCTGGGCATGGAGGAATGAGGATTTGGTGTTCTGGGATGAGGGATGGAGGGAGGAGGGAACACAGGAGGGCTGCTCTGCGTCAGCATTTTAAATAATAAAAAATCCCTAAGCTGAAACATCTGCTTGTTTCCTACAGCAAAAAGCAACAAAGCAACAAAGCCTTGTTTTGAAAAGTCACCCTGTTCCCCAGAAGTTGTGACTAAAGCTGATCCCTTCCCAAATGTTGAATATTAAAAAGGTCTGTTACCAAAAAAAGCAGAATTTTCAACCAGAATGGGGCTCTGGGAGTGAGCCCTGCTCAGCCGTGGTGCTCTGAGCTCCACTGGCCAGAGGAGATAAATCAGATGGCTGTGAAAGAGACAGAGCAATTCCAACAGCCTTGATAAGAGAAAGAGCCTCAAAAATGAAACCCAGAGCTCACGGCAGGAGGAAATGCAGACCCACACAGCCTGGAGGAAGGAGAAATCAAACACTCAAGCAGAAAATGGGGAACATCTGCAGAGATGGCCCCCAGGTGCCAACAACTGAGGGCTGAGGGGCTCAGGGGGGTCCCCACAGGACCATTTCAGGGAAGATGTGGCAGCTCCCTGTGGGCCACTGGGCTGCAGAACTTGGGACAGCAAAAAAAAAAAAAACCAAAAACCCAACTGCTGAATCTGTTCACTGCTCACAAGCCTGGAAAATTCTGTCACACAGGGACCATCTTTAGGCATTGAGCCCTTCCAGCATAAAATAATGAAGTTTTCCTGGGAGCTGGCTGCAATCCCAGTGTGACCCAGCCCCAGGGTCCCTGCACACCTCAATGTTGCTGACTTGCTGCAGGATCTGGCACTGCTGCCCGTCGCTGCCGGCAGCGCTGCGGAGTTTCTCCAGCATGTCTGAGAGCATCCTGCTGGCCATGCTGGTGCAGAAGGTGTCCGAGCCATTGATGAACTCCCTGGAAAGGGGAAAAGTTGGGAGAATGGGCATGGATCCCACACCTACCCCCTGTGTGACCCCCAAGCTTGTGCTGTTCCAGGGAGGAAGGGTCCAGGGGGACTCACCAGGGTTGGTTCTCCAGCCACTCGGCCAGGAGACAGCGCAGGCTCCGGGGAAACTCCGTGGAGAGGCTGCTGAACTCCTCTGGTGGCATGTGGGACACGAGGTTCCAGAGGGACATCTTGGAACAGTCACCTGAAGACAGGAGAGGGGATGGGGACCACTTGAGCAGCCCCCAGACAGCCCTTGAGGGCCAAGAGCCCTTCAGGGAGGGTGCAAGAGCTGCTGCTTGTCCCTCCACGTCTGAACCTGCTGCTCCACTGGGCTGGGGCTGCTGGGGAGGAGGAGAAGAAGGAGGAGTGGGAAGGTTGATCCAGGATCAGCTTCTTGGGCAATCCTGGGCGGGCTGGCAGCCCACTTGTGCCTCAGTTTCCCAAATCTCCGGGGATTCCCTGCTCCTTTCTGCCACAAGGATTTTCAGAGGGATGGGCAAGTGCTGCTGGATTGGCCATGGGAGAGCTGGAAGAATGTGGAACTCCTGGACAGCTGGAGAAGTGTGAACTCCCCCAAACTTGGTGAGGCCGTTCCACTGGGGTGACCCCAGTGAGGTGGCTTGGCTGCCCCCCAGAACTTCCTCAGGTGTCCCCTGCAATGAAGGTCCCTTCCCCAGCCTCCCCTCACACTTGGTGGGCCGCAGAGAACAGGAAAAGCAAGAACAGAACTGGAATGAGTAGCTAAATTGGGAATTCCACCTGGAATGCCCGGGCTGGAGGCTCACGGCCCCACCGCACCCCGATGTGGGCATTGGAAACCCAACACTCCCAGCCCGTCCCCTCAGCGCTGCCCGCGCCTCTTCCCGGCAGCTCCCGCCCTTCCTCCCGCCCCGCTCGTCCCCTCAGGCCCCGCCGCAGCCCCGCGGGCCCGCCCGGCCAGGGGGGTCTCCAGGCACAGACACACACACACACCTCGCTGCCGGTTCCGCCGGCCCCGCCCGGGGCCAAGGCCCGATCCCGCGGCGGATCCCGCAGCGCCGGCGGTGTCTCACAGCCCAGCCGAGGGGCCGGGCAGCGGCGGGACCCCCGGGCGGCGCGGGCCTGGCCCGCCGTGCCCTCAGGCGAAGGGGCGAGCGCGGAGCCGCGGCCACGGGTCGAGTCCCCCACGGGCCTGGGCCGCGCGGAGCCGCCGAAGGCGCAGAGCGGAGGTGGAGCTGAGAGACTCCGAGAAGCCTGCGAGGGGAAGGAAGCCGGCGTCACTGGGCAACGTCGCGGCCGGAGCAAACAAACGCCTGCGGCCTGCCCCGAGCCCCGCGGCGGGAGCAGCCCGGGGGTCGCCAGCCCTCACGGAGCACCGTGTGCCACCCCAGGAAGGGAGCGGTCATGGTGGCTGGAGGTTGACGCCTTCCAGAAATGCTTTTGCTTTCGACTCCACGCTGCCCGGAGTAAACAGATCCCGAGGATTCACTGCAGGGCATGAGGTGACTCCCAAGGGTCAACGCCCGGTGGGAAACGCACACAGCAGTTCTGGGAATGCTGCTGAGCTTTTCCCCACAGTCCCAGTGGGATTCTTGGCAGGAGGGGAAAAACAGCCTCTGCTTTTGCCACCCTCGAGGTTAATCCCCGTTCTGCTTCCCCATTAAACCTGTATTTCTGCTCAGCCCTGGGAGGCAGCTGCTGGCTGGAAGCGCCAACCTGGAGCGTAAGCCTTAAGCCAGGCATGCCTGGATCTGCTGAGAGCCTGCAGGAGAAGCTGCTCTGCTCCCTCCTCCCACAGCCCAGGAGGAGTTCGAGGCGGGGGATCTGCCTTGTCCCCTCCTGGCATCAGTCACAGCAGCTCCTTCAGCCCAGCCATGCTCTGAATCCTTCCAATCCCAATTTCCAGGTTTCCCTCTCCTTCTCCTGGGGGCAACATCCCATGGGGACCATCCTACAGGTCACCCCGGGAAGCCGAGGTCACAGCTGTGTTGTGGCCGGGAAAACCGGCTCAACACGGGGCAGGACACGGCACCTGGGGAGGAGGAGAAGCCCCCCCCCACCCTCTCCCCCTCCCCAAACCCACTCCACGCAGCCACTTTCGCTTCCTCCTCCACCCGAAGGGCTTTGCCTACCCGTGAGGCTGGGCGAGAAGGTGGCTCAGGAGGAGCCCAGGCACGGAGAGGGGGCTCAGGGACCCCCACAGTCTCAGTACGAGCTTTGTGCTCTCACTGCAACAGGAAACCTTGTTTCCAAGCTGGAACTGCCGTACACTCCCCGTCCCCTTCCCGCTCCCGGGGTGCTGCCGTACATCCCACGGATGTTACTCATTAACCACCTGCCCTCGCTGGCAGCCAGCCGCAGCCCCCCACCCTCGGGAGGGCTGTGTCGGGGGCACGGGCATGGATCCCACCTCTGGCCGTGTCCCCTCTGCGATGTCCCAGCCTGGATCTGCGATCTCCCAGCCCTCTGCGCCCTCCTCACCCTGCGGGGGCACCTCAGAGCACGCTCCCTATCCTGCCCGCAGATTCCCGACAGATACTCAGAGGTTTTCCAAATCTGTGAACACCCGGATATCTCTCTGACTCTGCCCTCGCTGGGAAGAACCCGAGGAACATTTCTGCCCCTCGGCGTGCCTCAGTTTCCCCGGGGTGCTGAGGATGCCCCTGCTGCCAGCTGAGGCTGAGGCCAAAACACAGGACACGGTGGGACACTGGTGACAGTGCCACGAGGAGGACGCCCACGTGTTGGGAGGACTGACTGCTCGGGGCATGAAATTTCCTCTGGTTCGTAGGAAAAGGAGCGGGGCCTTCCCAGCCGACCCAGCCCAGGATGACTCACGCCTCGGGGAGCCCGGCCTGGATTTGGTGCCGCTCCCGTCCCAGGAACTCGCTGTCGAGGTCCACCGGTAGGACGGGGGAAAGAAGGGGTCTTCCTTTGCCTCATGCACGCCCTGTCCCCAAACAGCACCCAGCCAGGAGAGCGGGGTGCCAGCAGAGCTGGATGCCAGCAGAGCTGGGTGCCAACAGAGCTGGGTGCCATCCTGCACGCACCCAGCAGTGGGTGCTCCGGACTTCGGGTCGAGCTGGGCTGCGTTTCCACCTCGGTGGCCGATGCAGCCTCGGTGCCACCGGTCCCAGAGCCCCTTCCCCATCCCATCCCCAAACACCCCAGTGAGGGGCTGACAAGGGGGACCTCCCCCTCAGCCTGTCACACGTCGCACTGCGCACCCCTGGAGCAGGGAGGTGCCCCTGGCCAGCCCCCCCAGCCCCGGGCAGCCCCCGCCCCTGGGATACCCCGTCCCACCCCGGCTCCCAGCTCGGTGCCCCTGCACGAGTTCCGGGCCGGGAGGTGCCAAGAGCGGCAGAGCCCCCGGTCCCGTCCGCAGTTACCTGGCGAGAGCACCGCGGGCGGGGGGCGGCCGGTCCGGCCGGTCCCCGCGGCCTCTCGTTCACTCCATAGCGGCGGCGGGCGCGGCCGGTCCCCGCTCCGCCGGGAAGCCCGAACGCAGGAAGAGGGAGGAGACGCGTGAGCGGAGGGATGGGAGGCACCGGGACCGGGACCAGTCTCGGCAGGACCTGGGATCCCCGGCCGTCGCCACCGAGGGGCTGCGGCACCCACCGGCTCCGCGTCCGTCCCATATCAGCCCCCACCCGGTCGTGACCCACTCTTGCCCCGTATCTCTCCATTCCTGTCCCCTATCATGACCATGCTCTTACCCCAAATCCCACTCGTGACCCCCATTCCGCCCCACACACCCACTGCTCGCACCCACGCGTGTCCCCCCGCCCCATCTGTGACACCCGCTCCTGACCCTGCTCCTGCTCTAATCAGGTCCCTCTTTACTGCCCTCCCAAGCCCCCCGCCCACCCCCGTGGGTGCCCCCCGCCCATTCCCGCGGGTGCTCTGGCACCGGGGCAGCCCCGGTTCCGTGACACCGCTGTTCCCGTGTGCACCGGGGTGCACCTTCCCTGTACGGTTTAACCCTGTCCCCGTCCTGGGGTCCGAGCCCGTGGCTGGTCCCGGGCTGTGCCCGCCTCTGCTGCGCCCTCCGGTACCGAACCGAACACGGGAGCGGGGGCACTGAAAAGGGGTGCTCGTTTCTTGGGGGGACTTGCTGCCTCACGGGGGTACCCGCCCCGTCCCGGGGCGCTCCTTCGGCCCCTCCGACCCCCGCGCCCACCGGAGCGGCGGGGGTAGCACCGGGCACGGCCACTTCGGGGCCGCTAAGAGGCGCTGCCGCACCGCGGTGCCACCGGGGCGAACCGAGGGCTGCGGGGCCGGTGCTGCTGGGGCTGGGGATGGGATACCGGGGCTGGGGATGGGATACCGGGGCTGGGGAGGCGGTACCGGGGGTGGGAATGCGGTACCGAGGCTGGGGATGCGGGACCGGGGGTGGGGATGCGGGACCGGGACTGGGGATGCGGGACCAGGGCTGGGACACGGCCGCGGGATCCCCACGTTCCCCCGGCTCCTCCCGCCGGGGCGCCAGTGAACTTTTCGTGCTGCCATTCCAAGCATCAAACGTGCTCGGGGGCCCCGTGAGCGCGGCTTGTCCACGGCGTACCGGGACGTCCCGGGAGAGCGGACACCCGCCGCGGCTCTTCGGGACTGGGAAGGGGCTTCCCGGCCTCCCCACGCCCCCGTAAAGGACGGTCTCGAGGGGGGAGGGGGCTGTGAAGCGCTGGCCGGGACCCACGCGTGGGAGGAATCAGAATCGCGCCCACTCCCCGGGTCCTGTGCGAAGTTTGGGGGCTCTGGGGGAATGCGGGGTACAGAAACGGCCCCCAAAACCCCTGCAGCCCACCGGGTTACACCGCGATTTTTGCCACCCCGGCACTTCTGCAGGGTTAGGGTTAGATGTTCCCGGGAACATCTGGACCTTCTCCCGAACATCTGGCGCCGCAGCAGCCTGAATCACTCTCTCCCCCCGCAGCTGCCTGAGCGGGGTGGGGCGGAGCAGGCGTGTGACATAATTAAAAAAACATATGACATCACGCGGAGGGGTCGCATGGTGCCTGATGACGGCGCCGGCCCCGCTGCCCATCTCCCACCTCGGCCCCGGGCCCTGGCAGGCAGCGGAGTGGCCAGTGGGTGACGTCACGGCTCTGGCTCTGACGTCACGGCTCTCAGTCAAAGCCGGAGTTGGGTGAGTGATGGCGGGACCCCCATGATGGGACTCCGCTGTTCCGGACCCCCAATCCTGAACCTTGCTCTTGTAGGCCCCGCAGGGACGGCTGGGGGGACAGCGAGGGTCCTGGGGGGTGACAGCTCTGGAGGTGATGAGAGACCCCCTGCTTTGGGGGGGACAGCGAGGGTCCTGTGCCCTGGGGGGATGACGGGGGACACCCTGCCTTGGGGGGGACAGTGAGGGTCCTGGGGGGTGATGAGAGACCCCCTGTCTTGGGGGGACAGTGAGGGTCCTGTGCCCTGGGGGGATGACGGGGGACCCCCTGCCTTGGGGGGGACAGTGAGGGTCCCACTGCCCTCAGACATGATGAGGGTCCTGTGCCCTGGGGGGACAGTAAGGGTCGCATGGCCCTTGGGGGGACAGTGAGGGTCCCACTGCCCTCGGACATAGCGAGGGTCTCACTGCCCTGGGGGGTGATGAGGGCCCCCCTGCCTTGGGGGGACAGTGAGGGTCCCACTGCCCTGGGGGGTGATGAGGGCCCCCCTGCCTTGGGGGGACAGTGAGGGTCCCACTGCCTGGGAGGTGATGAGGGACCCCCTGCCTTGGGGGGACAGTGAGGGTCCCAGAGCCCTTTGGGGGTGCTGATGGTGTTGCTGTGCTGGGAGAACGGCGATGCTCCTGATGCCTTCGGGGATGGTGAAGGGCCCAGTGCCCTGGGGGACAGCGAAGGTCCTGCAGCCCTGAGAGGGTCCCACTGCCCCTGAGGATGATGAGGGTCCCGCTGCCTCGTCCGTTTCTGACCCGCAGCCGGTACCGTGTGCCGGTAGAGGGGAGCTGGGCCTCCCCCGCACCTGGGGGCCACCACAGCAGGGACGGGCCGGGCTCTGGAGGCCGGTACCGGGTGTGAACGGGACCCGCAGCGCTGTACCTGTACCTGTAGCACACCGGCCCCGGCCCCGGTGCCCTGCTCGTACCATACCGACACCGATACTGACACCGGCACCGGCACCGGCACCGGACCCCTCTCGGACCGTACTGACACCGACATTTCCACCGGATCTCTGCCCGTACCATACCGACACTGATACGGGAACTGGACCCCTGCCGGTACCATACTGACACCGATAGCGACACCTCTGTCGGTACATTATTAACACTGACACCGGACCATACCGATACCGATACCGATACCGGCACTGGACCCCTGGCCGGACCATACCCAGACTGATGCCGGGACCAACACCGGACCCCTGGCCGAACCATACCGATACCGATACTGGTACCGACACCGGACCCCTGCCCGGACCATACCGAGACCGATACCGGTACCGACACCAGACCCCTGCCCGGACCATACCCAGACCGATACCGGTACCGACACCGGACCCTGTCCCTGCCCACACCCACCGGGGGGCGCAGCCCCGGCCCCGCACGCGCATGCGCATAGGACCCCCCCCCCCAACGCCACGCGCGTGTCCCCCCCGCCCGTTCCCGTCCGCGGCGGCGGCGGCTCGAGCCCGGTGACGTCAGGCGGGCGGCGGCGCGCTCTCCATCTCCCCCCCCCCTCCCCAAAATCACCGTCCGTCCCTCCCTCCGCCGCGGCGGCGGCGCGCGCAGACCCCCCCCGCCCCCCCCATCCCCATCCCCCGCCACCGCCCCCGGCCCCGCCGCCGCCGCCGCCCAGCCCGGAGGGTCCGCCCGCCCCCCGGCCCGGCCCGGCCCGGCCGCCGGCCCGCCCCCGCCCGCCCCCCGCGGATGTCGGTGCGCGGGCCCGGGACGCGCCGCCCCACGGGCAGCACGGCGTGAGGAGCCGCCGCCGCCGCCGCCGCCGCCGCTGCCGCCGCCGAGCCGCCGGCATGGGGCCGCTGCTGGCCCTCGCCGGGAGCCTCCTGGCCCTGCTGGCCGCGCCCGCCGCCCGCGCCCTCGAAGGTGAGTCGGGGGGCGGCGGGGCCGGACCCCCGCGGGGCGATACCGGCGGGGAGGGGGAGGCGCCGCAGCCGCTGTCGGGGGCGCGGGGCTCGGTCGGGCCGGGGAGGGGGCGGGGGGCGCCGCCGTGACAAAGCAGAGCGAGAGCAGCCCGGCCCCACCGCACCGTGGGGACACCGGAGGGACCGGGGGGTAGCGGGGAGCTGCGGGCCGGACTGGGGAGGCGCGTCCTCCCCGCACCCCTCCGCAGCGCACGGTGCGCCCCCCGCGCCGTCCCCCCGCAGCCGCGGGGGCCGCTCGCTGGCGCTCCCCGTTTTCTCCTCTTTGCCCGTTCCCGTGGCTCCCACCCGCCCTCCATCCCTTTTTGCTCTGGAATCCAAAGTTTTCCCCGCAGCCAAGCAGGAAAGTTGGAGCTCAGCACCGCTGTGGGAGTCGGGACTGGGGGTCCAGGCGTCCCGGGGGGTGACCGGGTCCGGGGTCCCAGCGGTCCCAGGGGTGCCCGTGACAGCCCGGCCTCGCCCCACGCTCCCCCTCTTGCATAACCGGGGCTGCTTCTCCCGGAGCCGCGACGCCCGGCTGCGGAGTTTGGCTGTGACCGGGCCTGGTGGCACTGGGAATGTGTTTATCCAGCCAACCGGGGCTGTCCGTTCCCCCCATCCGTGTGTCCGTTTGTCCAGCCTCTCCCCCCATCCGTCCACCCAGCTCCTTGCCAAACCGCTCGTTCCCAAGCCCTGCACGTCGCGTTCCCGGCCCTTATTGATCTATTCAGTAAATACTTGAGCTCGTCAGCTCCATGGCCGGGCTGGGAATGTGCGAGGGGCCGCTCTTGGCAGCGCCCGTGCTCCGCGCTGGCAGCGGCTCCAGCCGGGAACCGGCGGCCGTGGCGAAGTTCTCGCAACGCTTGGACGCTCCGGGGCTGTTTTCCCCTTCAAAAGCAGCGAAATTGGGGCAGTTTTGGCTTTTCTGTGACGGATTCCCCTCTGTGCTCACGGGAATGGCCTGGTGAAATGAGAGGCCGGAATGATGGATGAACGAGAGGGGGTTGTTTTTTTGGTTCAGGGGGAGGTTTTTCTGTCCCGTTTCTTTGCCCACCTCGGAGCAAAGCAGGAGAAGGGATTTGGTGTCGTGGCAGTGGCAGCATCTGACCCGTCACTGGGTCCGAGGGATGGAGGAGAAGGAGGAGGAGGAGGAGGAGGAGGAGGTTTGGGCAAACGCCAGATTCCTGCCCCAGATTCATGTCTGGGGCTGCAGGAGGCCGGATCCTGTGGTTTCCATCCTCCAGCCCCTCCTCACCCTCTTGGGGGTGTGTAGACACTTGATCTGTGTGCCTTGGAGGGAGGTGACAGCAGCGGGGCAGCTCAGGGCGCCCTTCAACCCCCCCTCGGTGGCACCTGCGGGGCTGATTGAGCCCGGTGAGCTGGGCAGTGCAGGTGGCCAAGAGCTGAGCCCTCCGGGGTCACCCCTCCGGGGACACGAGGTGTCAGTGGCACTCGGAGGTGGCTCGGAGCAGCCGGCGGATCCAGAAGTTGGTGGGGGCGGAAGGGAGGCAGCGCTCATTGCATAAGCTGCGTTGCCTTTGGAAACGAGGCTGCGGGAAGATGATGAGCTGGAAGTTCTTCCATCCTCTCCTCCACACCCCAGGAGCTGGAGTGGGGCAGAGGACGCTCCTTCTTCCCTGGTGCATGTGCCCCCTCCTCAGGAGCTCCTTTTTGGGGATGTGATGGGGTCGAGGTGCTGTCCCACTCCCTTGGAGTGATGGGAGCTGTGTGAGGCTGTGGGTGGGGAGGATGTGGAGGCATGTGGCGGATGTGGAGGCGCCACAAGCACGTGGCTGGGTCGGTTAAGGAGCAGAATGTGCCACCAAGGTGCCACCTGAGCTGGTGCCTCAACCCTGGTGGTCCTGGCTGGGCTCTGGCTTCCCACAGTGAGGCTCTAGGAGAGGCCAGGAGGTCACTGGGAGCAGGGTGCAGGTCCCCATCCTTGTCTGGAGAGCCAATTCCTCACACTCACAACCTCTGTTTGCAGCTCTGGAAGCTCTTTGCTTTTTCCTGCAGGAGAGGAGGACAAAGTCCAGCCGTGGGGCGTTAGGAAGATTTTCCATGGGGAACAAAGGGCACTGGTGTGCAGCTCCTGCCTGCCCAGTCCTCTGCCACTTGCTGGGGTGGTGTGGGGCACCCCAGAGGCCCAGGAGTGGAGTGAGGGCAGGCAGGGATCACCCTGTTCCTGTTTTGGAAATACCTGTGCTTGAGGGTGCCTGAGATGTTTTGGTGCAGCACTTCCCTCTTGCCACCTTGGTGGTCTGGCACGTCCCATTTTGTGTCACTGCGTGCCCATGTGCGTTCCCAGGTGTCCCCACCTGTGTTCCCAGGTGTTTTCCCGTGTGTTTTTCCGTGTGTGTGTGTGCACACGTGTGGGTGTGTGCACGCTGCTTCCCTCAGCGTGCACGGACACGCCCGGAGCTGCTCTGGGTTCAGTGGAGGTGAAGAGAGGAGCTTTGAGGTGCTGGGAGGAGAAGGAGCTGCTGGAGGGGCAGTTCCTGGGGGTTCCTCTGTGCAGTGTCCAGAGGGGTGTCCATCATTCCTGTGTGGAGCATTGTAACATCCCATTTTTATTTTTTAGGACAATTGGACTTCCAGCAGCCCTGTGGGGCTCTGTCCTGGCCTGAGAAGTGCTTGGTGCTGCTGTGGTGTCCAGTGAGAGTGCTCGAGTGCTCCCTGGCACTGATAGGGCATCTCTGGAGCATCCCTGGCAGCAGTGCCAGCTTTGGGGTGAAGCTGAGGCGTTTCTGAAGCTCCTGAGGCTCAGTGGGTGCTGTGGGGGTGTCCATCATTCCTGTGTGGAGCATTGTAGCATCCCATTTTTATTTTTATAGAGCATCCCAGCAGGACAATTGTGCTTCCAGCAGCCCTGTGGGGCTCTATCCTCGTGTGAAAGGTGTCCAGTGAGAGGTCTGACCACTGACCTGTGGCTCCAAGTGCTCCCTGTCCCTGCTGGGGCAGCTCTGGAGCATCCCTGGCATCAGTGCCAGCTTTGGGGTGAAACCCAGGAATTTCTGAAGCTCCTGAGGCTCAGTGGGCGCTGTGGGGGTGGGAGCAGCTGTGGCAGCCCCCTCTCCTTCGGTGTCTCAGCCCCACCACTCGCTCCTCGTGTTCTCTCCCTGCTGGTTCCATGTGCTCTGGGGGAGCCTGAGAACCGGCAGGGAGCGGGGGCTGCTCCAGCTGGTGATGCTTTTCCTCCAGTGTTAAAAACTGGCTAAAAACTCTGTTTTAACCAGTGTTAAAAACTAGTTTGGGATGATGGGGAGAAAAACCATCCAGGTCCTCCCTGTGCCTTCAAGCTCCTGGTTTCTGGAGCATCCTCCTCAGATGTTGTTCTGTGGTTTCTCTTTGCCCCCAGCCCATGCTTGACCTGCGGTCAAGCTTTTCCTCCAGTGTTAAAAACTGGTTAAAAACTCTGTTTTAACCAGTGTTAAAAACTAGTTTGGGATGATGGGGAGAAAAAACCATCCAGGTCCTCCCTGTGCCTTCAAGGCCCTGGTTTCTGGAGGAGCTGGCTTCAGATGTGGTTCTGTGGTTTCTCTTTGCCCCCAGCCCATGCTTGACCTGTGGTTGCCCAGTGGGGCTGTCCAGGCTCTGCTCTGCTGCATTCCCCTCTCCTCTCCTCACAGGAACAGCAGGATTGGAGTGGAAAATCAGAGCCAAATGAAGGGAAAAGCTGTGTAAACCAGCTGCTGGGTGGGGTCCTGAAAACAGCCCTGGAGTCAGCTGAGGGGACGGGGTGGTGGCACGAGAAGCTTTGAGGAGAGAGGCTTGGCTCCCAAAATCCATCCTCCCACTGCCTGGGATCAGGGTGTTTGGGCAAGGACCACAACTCCTTCCCCCTCCAGGAGGGCACAGGGGAACCTGGCTGTCCCTCAAGGCTGTGACAACATCCAGGTCACCTCCTGGTGCTCACTGAGCTGGGGAGGGGGATGGAAGGTGGGCAGGGTGAGGGCCAGGAGCCCTTTGGGGAGAAACTGGGAGCACTGGTGGCATCTGTAGAGTAGCAGGGTGAGGACACTGGGCACTGGGGTCTGTGCCAGGACTCTCCAGTGTGTCCCGTGAGGCTCATCCTGGTCCAGCAGCACCGATGAGGAGGGATCTGCTCTGGCTGTCAGGTGGATCCTGCTGCTGAGGGCTTCCCACCATCTCAGGAGCACTGGGATGCTCCACAAGGAGTGTGGGACAGCTCGTGGGGATGGTGTCCCCAGCGGGGTTTGGCTGCCCTGGGAGCTGTGTCTGCATCTGTGACCCCCCAGAGCACCCCAGGGATTTTGGCCAGCGTGTCCTGTGAGGCTCATCCTGGTCCAGCAGCACTGGTGAGGAGGGATCTGCTCTGGCTGTCAGGTGGATCCTGCTGCTGAGGACTTCCCACCATCTCAGGAGCACTGGGATGCTCCACAAGGAACGGAACAGCTCGTGGGGATGGTGTCCCCAGCGGGGTTTGGCTGCCCTGGGAGGCAGAAGGAGCTGTGCCAATGTCTCTGACTCCCAGAGCACCCCGGGAATTTTGGCTGTGCCTTTGGGGAGCTGTCCCAAGCCCTTGGATGGTGTTTTGCTGGGAGCACGTGGTTCTGCAAGCGTCCTTTGACCAGCAAGGGTTTGCATGGGAGGTGCTTCCCGAAATCACAGCCAGGGCCGGGCCCTGGGGGCCTCGGAGTGCCCGGGGAGAGGGGAGGACACACAGGATGTGCCACATCCTGCTGACTCAGCAGGGCCATCAGCCCGCGGCTTTGTCATGGGGCGGGAGGTTCCTCTTCCAGGCTGCGGATGATTTCAGTTCCCAGATCAACTCCAAGCATTTTCCTAGAGCAAATAAATCCTTTCTCGTGCCCCTCCAGACCTCCCAGCCCTGAACCTCTCTCTGTGTGAGCTGCCTGCCAAGCCCAGAGTCCTCTCCCAGCTCACCCCAACCAGCCATGGGGCTCCGCTGGGATGAATCCAGTGGTTCCAGGGTTGGGAAGGGGCTCCTTGGAGTGGGTGCTGACCCCAGGAGTGGCACCTGGCTTGGACTGAGAGCAGCAGATTCATCAGCCTGTGTCCTTCCCACAGTCCTGCCTTTTCCAGGCAGACAGGACCCTCCTTGTGCTTGGGATGAATTTTATCTCCATCACCTCCCAGAGAACGTGTCCAGCTGTGTTCCCTCTCCAGGAACTTGGGCTTGGTGGCCGATGGTGCCTCTCAGAGCGCCTGGGGACGTTTTTCATCCACCCCTGCCATCCTCAGGCTTTCCCATCTCCCCCAGCTGCAGTTTGGATGCTTTACCCCCCTCTCCTTGGGATTTTACAATCCACCTCGAGCTATTTACAGCCCAGGTTTTGCTGCTGACTGAACTTTCCAGCCTTTTCCACGTCCCCTTTCCTGGCCAGCCCGACCTGCCGGCTGCGGCCGCACCAAATATTTTCAGCATTTTCTAACTCGGCTCAAACTCGTTGTTTTCTTTGCTGTGCAACTTTTTTTTTTTTTTTTTTTTTTTTTTATTTTTGAAGGAAAAACACAGGCTGGGCCGTGAGGCTTGGTCTGGATGTTATTCCATTGTGAGAAGTTGAGTTCCCCAACGTGGTCTGGCCATTTTTAGGGCTAAATTTAGACTCCAGTGTCCTTCCTGAGGCAGGGAACGGAGCAGGCTGGAGAGCTGCAGTCATGCAGATGCTGTGCAGGATCACAGACAGTCCCAGCACCTCTCCTGGGGTTGGCAGCTGAATTCTTGGATAATGACCTTGCTGGCAGCTCTGAGCTTCTCCAGTGGGACTTTGCTTGCAGTGCCACCGAGGGGAGGGATGGGAAGAGCATCCCGGGCTCCAGAGAGTGTCAGGAAGGTGAGAGCAGCTCTGTGGTGTCCAAAATGTGTGGATTGGGGCAGCAGTGAGAATTGTGCATGTCTGGGAGGGAGACTAATTGAGTTGGAAGCTGCATCTTTAATTGAGTGGACTAATTAGGCTTTTGCCAGATGGTGTTGCTTCAAATGAGACCACGGTGAGGATGGGCAGGTGTTGGGGGTCACATCCTGGGGGGCAGGCAAGGTTTGGGGGTCACATCCTGGGGGCAGGCAGGTATTGGGGAGGGGGTTCTCATCCTGAGGACGGGCAGGTGTTGGGGGTCTCATTTTGAGGACAGGCAGATATTGGGGGGTCTCATTTTGAGGATGGGCAGTGTTGGGGGTCTCATTTTGAGGACAGGCAGATATTGGGGGTCTCATTTTGAGGATGGGCAGTGTTGGGGGTCTCATCCTGGGGAAAAAAGGTATTGGGGGGGGGTCTCATCCTGAGAATGGGCAGGTGTTGGGGGTCTCATCCTGAGGATGGGCAGGTGTTGGGGGTCTCATCCTAGGGACAAGAAGGTATTGGGGGGTCTCATCCTGAAGATGGGCAGATATTGGGGGTCTCATTCTGAGGATGGGCAGGTGTTGGGGGTCACATTCTGGGGACAGGCAGGTGTTGAGGGGGTCACATCCCAAGGATGGGCAGATATTGGGGGGGTCTCATCCTGGGGACAAGAAGATATTGGGGGGGGGGCTCATCCTGAGGATGGGCAGGTGTTGGGGGTCCCATCCTGAGGATGGGCAGGTGTTGGGGGTCCCATCCTGGGGACAGGCAGGTGTTGGGGGTCCCATCCTGAGGATGGGCAGGTGTTGGGGGTCACATCCTGAGGATTGGCAGGTGTTGGGGGTCCTGGGTGTGCCAGAGCTGGGCAGGTGGGGGATGAGTGTGGGGGTTTCTGCTGAACTGGGGGCTGCAGTGCCAGGAGGTGAAGAGCAGTCGCTGCTCTTGCACTCAGGGCTCTGCCATCCATCCCTTGCTGACTGAGTCGGGAGGATTCCAGCTGGGGGAGGCTTTGGGAGCCATCCTGCTGCTGCCCCCGTGCCCCAGCATCCCTGGGGATGTTTGCTGGGGGCTGCCAGGCAAAAACTGAAATGTGCTGAGAGCTTTGAATGGCATCAATGTCACTCATTTACCTGCAGCTCTTTGTTTGTGGGGTGGTGCTGCAGGGTCACAGCTGGCCAGCAGCACGGCCACAGCTCGTGCAGGACCGTCTGCACCCCCTGGCCCTGCTCTGGGGCTCCTCAGGACCGAGTTGTCCCTCCTGGTGTCCCCTCCCTCTGCTTCCCCGTGCCCTGCATGCTGGTGATTTTCTCAGAACTGCAATGTGATGGCCTAAAGGGTGGCACAGGGACACAAATCCTCATCCCTGGGGAGCAGCAGGATGCCCCTTTGCCCACCCTGCCTCTGCCAGTGTGTGCCCACCCGCTCCAGCCCCTGCTGGTGCCACACATCTTTCCTGTCCCCTGCTGTCGGTGTCACCACCCCTGGGCTGTCCCTGGCTCTGTCCCTGCCAGGAGAGCAGCTCCAGATGATTTATGCCACCTGAGAGGAGGGGCACAGACACCCCAAACCATGATCCAGCTGATCCTCTCTAATATCATCCTAATCATTAGGAAGCTATGAACCAGCATTTGCCTTTTAAGCTAAAGAAAGAGGGATTCCCCTCTCCTTTCAACTAAACCCCAGCCCCTGATTTTTTATCATGCTCACTTCATGACTCACTTTCTCTTTAATTATCCAACCCAAACTTCTGTCATTCTATCAATAAATGTGAATGGTCCCGTCCTCTCCAGCCATCGGGAGCTGCTCCCAACGCAGGGAAAAAGCTGTGAAACGTTTCCTCCCGGCGGGTATCGTGGTGCTTTTTTATTGTTTGCAAAAGGAAGCACTTGGCTTTAATACTTCCCGCTCCAAGCCGCCTTCCCAGCGACCGGGGCGGATGCTCCGGGGCACCGGGCGTGGAGCGGGGGCGGTGCCGCCGCCGCCTCCGCCCCGGTCCGGCCCTGCATCCTTGGGTCGGTGCCCACGTCCGAGGCTCCGCTTCCTGCCGCAGCCCCCGGCCCTTCCAGATGGGTTCGCTCAGCCTCTCCTCTGCCGGCCCGCAGCGCGTTTTCCCCCGGGAAAAGTGAATTTGGAGCCTGGTTTAGTCACCAGCGCTGTGCTCTCCTCCACATCCCTACGTTCTTTCAGCTGTATAAAATCCAAAATGTTCTTTCCCTGTAACTTACAGAGGTTAAAACCAGTGAAAGCAGCGTCCCTGACCTGCAGGAACCCCCTGGGAGCGTTGGGTGGAGATGCCAAGGGGTCAGGCAGAATTTGGGACACAGCACCAGCTCAGGGGTGGCTGTGCCAACTCCTCTTTCACCATTTGTACCAGTTACAGACAGATGGGACATTTCACCGTGCCAGGGATGTTTTTCCAGTGGAGCAGCTGCCACCTGGAAGCTGTGCAGGACCTGCTTTTCCAGGATGTGCTGTCAAGGAATCCCCAAAGCTTTGCCCTCACTGGTGGTTGCTGTGCTGGGTGACACTGGAGCTGTGTCCCCATGGGCTTGGTTTTGGGGTCTGGGATGGGAATTGGTGACAGCCAAAAGCTGTGGCAGGAGCAGGGCAGGGCCGTGGTGTTGTCTGGGGTTGTTATCCCTGGAGAGACCTTGGAGTCACAGGAGATTTGTGCTGTGCCGTGGTGGCTCTGTGACCCCAAGGAACCCACAAGGAGCCCACACCCCCAGGGGACATCAGGAGGTGACCTGGAGGTTTGGAACACGTCTGGATCTCCATCTCCTCATGCCTTGATGTTCTCCAGCCTCTCAGAGCATCTCCTGAGGGGTGACCCTGCCCTGGCTGGGGTGGGACCCCTGTGTGCTCTCCAGTGGGAGATGCTCTGAGGTCCCCCAGTGGACCAACATCCCCAGAGGACATCAGGAGGTGACCTGGAGGTTTGGAACACATCTGGATCTCCTAATGCCTTGATGTTCTCCAGCCTCTCAGAGCATCTCCTGGGGGCTGACCCTGCCCTGGTTGGGGTGGTTCTTTCCCACTGGTCCTGTTCCACACATTCTCCCATTACTGCCCACCTGGACACTCCCCATGGCAAGGGACACCCATGGATTGGGAGCCACAGTGAGGACCCGCAGGTGTGGCCACCCCAAGGATCCCAAATCCACCCCAAGGATCCCAAATCCCAGCTGGATCACCCCTGGCTACGTTCACACGGGCAGGTGGAGCCGAATCCAGAGCAACTCCCCGCGCTGCTCGGGAATAAAAGTCCCTTTATGCCGGAATAATTAGTGTACTCAGAGCATGCTAATTATTCTGGGATAAAAGTGACTTTTATTCCAGCAGAGTGTCCTCTCAAAGGGCCCTTTCTGCCCGCTCCCAGGGCACAATAGCTGCTCTGCTCCGTTTCCCCATCCCAGACAAAGTCCTTATTTGCGGAGGCAGCGAAATTGAGTTGACTAATGAATTAAGGCCAATGGTTCTGGCCGGGCTCCAGCCCTTTGAAAGCCTTGGCGAGCTGATGCCCGGCCTGCTGGGAGGAAGCACAGACCCTCCTGCCCCACCAAGCCCCTGGCAGCCTCCTCTCCCCATCCTCCCTCCCTCCCTCCCTTCCAGCTGCCGGGATGAAATGCCTATTAATCTATCCTGTGGAATTGCTTTATTCCAGGGCTCTGGAGGGAGCCTTATCAGCTCCAGCCACAGGCCATAAATAACCACGGCGGATCCTGTTTGGGTTCCCAACTGCCCAGGGTATAAACATCCCTCTCCAATTGCTGGGATAAAGGCTGGGCAGGTAGGGGAGGTGGGGTCCCCTTTTTTCCTTCCTCCCCATCCATCCTCTGAGGAAGGAAAAAGGGGACACGGGGCACCCTGGCAGGGATTGAACCCCATCCAACTGCACCCAGAGGATTTAAGCCCCTTTTTCCTGGCTGCAAATGCTTTTTTGTTCCCCCTTTTTTTCTCCCCCCTCGCGTTTTTTTCCCTTTTAAATTGCAGATAAGCTGCAAAAAGAATAATACCCCAAAAAAATGGGATTCTCCCTTGAATCCCCCTTGGCTGTGGGGTTGGAGCTGCCCCTCCCCACCACAGTCTGGATGATCCAGCTCTTTTTTTTTTCTTTTTTTTCTTTTTTCTTTCTTTTTTCTTTTTTTTTTCTTTTTTTTTTTCTTTTTTTCTTTTTTTTCTTTTTTTTCTTTTTTTCTTTTTTCTTTTTTTTTTTTTCTTATTTTCTTTATTTCTTTATTTCTTTTTTCTTTTTTTTTTTTTTTCTTTTTTTGCCCTTTTCCTTTTTTTCTTATTTTCTTTATTTCTTTATTTCTTTTTTCTTTTTTTCGTTTTTTTTCTTTTTTCTTTTTTCTTTTTTTTCTTTTTTTCTTTTTTCTTTTTTCTTTTTTCTTTTTCTTTTTTTATTTTCTTTTTTTCTTATTTTCTTTTTATTTATTTTTTCTTTTTTCTTTTTCTTTTCTTTTTTTTTCTTTTTTTCTTTTTTCTTTTTTCTTTTTCTTTTTTTTTTTTTTTTTTCTTTTTTTTTTCTTATTTTCTTTATTCCTTTATTTCTGTTTTTTCTCTTTTTTCATGTTTTTCTTTTTTTTTTTCTCTTTTTTCTTGTTTTTCTTTTTATTATCCCCAGTTCTGGCAACGCCAGAGCTTTCCTTTCATCTGGCTCCATCTCCTGCCATTTTTCAGCTCGTTCTGCTGCGGACTCTCGGTGGGGGCTGGAGGTGGGGAGGAGATCTCGCTCCAGCACGGCTCTCCCGACTCCTGAATTTGGTTTAAAATGCAAATCTTTCCTTTATTCCTTTTTTTTTTTTCTTTTTAATGGATTTCATCTGAAGGCGGCGGAGCTGCTGGAGCCTGGGGAGCGGGAGGGGAAGGGGCTGGGCGGGATGGGGAGGGGGGGGAGCGCATTCCTCGCAGATTTCCTGATGGAAATCGCCTCCCCCCGGATGCGTTTGAAGTCAGGTGACGCGGGACGCAGCCCTGGGAGCCGCAATGTGATTTTTATATGATTTTTATATGATTTTTAATCCCCCTTCCCCCTCCTCGGGGATGCTGTGGGCAGCTCCTGCCTCCATCTCCTGCCTCCCTTGGGATGCGCTCGCCCGTCCTTCCTCCTCCTCCTCCTCCTCCTCCTCCCTGTCCCCCCCACATCCTGGCTCTGCTTCTTTGTCTGGGTTTGGAGGCAGCGTTGGCAGGTCCTGCCTGATGGGAATTCCATCCCAGTGTCCCTGCTGGGGGTGCTGGGCACCCTGCAATTGTCACCTCTTGCTTGACCCCAAAGGGGGACATTGGGATGGCCCAATCCATGTCCCATGGGTGTCCCTTGCCATGGGGAATGTCCAGGTGGGCAGAAATGGGAGAATCTGGAACAAAACCAGTGGGAAAGAGCCAGGGATGTGCTGGTGGGATCTGGGAATGAGCAGAGGGTCCATCCTGCCTGTCCCTGTGGGGTGTGACAGGGGGGTGACACAGGGGTGACAGCCCTGCCTGTCCCTGTGGGGTGTGACAGGGTGGTGACAGCTCTGCCTGTCCCTCTGGGATATAAGAGGGGAGGTGACAGCCCTGCCTGTCCCTCTGGGGTGTGACAGGGGGGTGACAGCCCTGCCTGTCCCTCTGGGGTGTGACAGGGGTGTGACAGCCCTGCCTGTCCCTCTGGGATGTGACAGGGGGGGTGAGAGCCCTGCCTGTCCCTGTGGGGTGTGACAGGGGTGTGACAGCCCTGCCTGTCCCTCTGGGGTGTGACAGGGGTGTGACAGCCCTGCCTGTCCCTGTGGGATGTGACAGGGTGTGACAGCCCTGCCTGTCCCTCTGGGGTGTGACAGGGGTGTGACAGCCCTGCCTGTCCCTCTGGGGTGTGACAGGGGTGTGACAGCCCTGCCTGTCCCTCTGGGATGTGACAGGGTGGTGACAGCCCTGCCTGTCCCTCTGGGATGTGACAGCCCTGCCTGTCCCTCTGGGGTGTGACAGCCCTGCCTGTCCCTCTGGGGTGTGACAGGGGTGTGACAGCCCTGCCTGTCCCTGTGGGATGTTAGAGGGGAGGTGACAGCTCTGCCTGTCCCTCTGGGGTGTGACAGGGGGGTGACAGCCCTGCCTGTCCCTCTGGGGTGTGACAGCCCTGCCTGTCCCTCTGGGATGTGACAGCCCTGCCTGTCCCTCTAGGGTGTGACAGCCCTGCCTGTCCCTGTGGGATGTGACAGGGGGGTGACAGCCCTGCCTGTCCCTGTGGGGTGTGACAGGGGTGTGACAGCCCTGCCTGTCCCTGTGGGATGTGACCAAGGGTGTGACAGCCCTGCCTGTCCCTGTGGGGTGTGACAGGGGGGTGACAGCCCTGCCTGTACCCCAGGATGGGTCTGGGGGCAGGTGGGATCTTCCAGCTGCTTCCCACCAGCATCATCCCTTGGTCAGGACTGGGAACAGGGGTGGAAATCAGGGGTGGAAAACCAGAAAAACCCCAAATGTTGGGTCTGAGGCAATGGTGGGGTTTGGTTCTGCATGGATTTGTTGTTGCCCCCTTGGGGTTTCCAAACAGGGGCAGAATCAGAGTGAGCCCTGTCCAGGGCCCATCTCAGCCCCCACATCCAGCCAGACCAACACCTCTGGCACAGCAGAACCTTCTCCAAATAATTTTTTTTTTGTTTGTTTGAGGAAGGTGAATGCCCCGTGATTCCATAGTCCGGCTTGAAGGGGAAAAAGGGGGGAAAAACCGTATTTTAAAATCAATATTTACTCAGCAATGGGCTGTCCCCCTCCCCCAGCATACCTGTGGGAATGGCCGGGAGCCCTGAGGTCCTGGAAAGCTCCGGAGCAGGGATCTGGTTTGAATCTTCCCCTTTCCGAGGGGGGCCGGATGGAAGAATTGCAAAAATGCATTTGAACTGTTTTGGGATGGTGTGCTTAAATGCAAAACAAACAGCTGAGCCTTCCTTTTCCCTTTTCCCCCTGGAAAAAATGTGCCTCAGACCTGAGGGTTTGGTATTTTAAATGTCTCTATTAGCCGGTTTAGCTTTTGGGAAGTGGAAAATTTGCTGGATTTGGGGTTTGAGGATCAGCCTGGAGCTCCAGCAGCCCAGGGAGGAGAGAGCAGGATGGGCTCCAGGCTTTGGCCTTCCCAACCCCTGTCCTGAGGCTGCAGAGAAACTCCAGCACCCTGGAAGTTCTGAAAACACAAAAAAAATGGAACAAATCTTGGTTTTTTTCTGTAGTTTGGGGATGATGTGGGGGAGAGAAATGAAGCCCCGTGTGGTTTTGGTGGGTTTTGTGGTTGAGTTTGTGTCTTGGGTGACTCCAAGGTTTCCTGTCACAAATTCCAAGCTGGGAAGGTCCCACAGGGGCTCAGCTCTGACTGGGAAGAGTGGCCACGAATTCCAGCCTTGATCCTGAGGCTGCAGAGAAACTCCAGGACCCTGGAAGTTCTAAAAGCACAAAAAAAATGGAACAAATCTTGATTTTTTTCTGTAGTTTGGGGACAAAGGGCGGGTAATGTGGAGGAGAGACACAAAGGCCCAAGTGGCTGATGTGGTTTTGGTGGGTTTTGTGGTTGAGTTTGTGTCTTTGGTGACTCCAAGGTTTCCTGTCACAAATTCCAAGCTGGGAAGGTCCCACAGGGGCTCAGCTCTGACTGGGAAGAGTGGCCACGAATTCCAGCCTTGATCCTGAGGCTGCAGAGAAACTCCAGGACCCTGGAAGTTCTGAAAACACAAAAAACTGGAACAAATCTTGGTTTTTTTCTGTAGTTTGGGGACAAAGGGCGGATAATGTGGAGGAGGGAAATGAAGCCCCAAGTGGCTGATGTGGTTTTGGTGGATTTTGTGGTTGGGTTTGTGTCTTGGGTGACTCCAAGGTTTCCTGTCACAAATTCCAAGCTGGGAAGGTCCCACAGGGGCTCAGCTATGACTGGAAAGAGTGGCCACGAGTTGATCCACAGGGAATGAGGAAGAGGAGGAACAGTGGGATGAAGACCTGGTGTTCATCTTCCTGATGGAACAGGCTCTGCCAAAGAAAAGCCAAAATTGCCCCAAACACAACAACCTGTCCTGTTTTGGGGGTGCTCCATCCCGAGGTGGCCGTGGAGGCCTGGGGGAGCACGGAGTGGGAATATTTCCCTCTGGAATGGGTTTGTTCCCTCCCTTTTGTGCTCCCTTCTCCCTCAGAACATCTGGTTTGTGAATCCCAGCCCGTATTTATGGCCAGCACCATTTCCTGGCCCGACGCCTCCTCCCGAGGAGAGGAGGAGGAGGAGCTGGGCTGAGGAGGAAGCAGGGCAGGAGTTCCTTCTATTTTTGTGCTTTGCTTCCAATCTGTCCAGGTTTTTATGTCTGAAGGTCGTGTGGCCTTTGCTGCAGGATCTGCTTCTCCACCTCTCCAACAGCCTCTTTTGGTGTCTCCATTTCTTATTTTAGGCAAAAAAAAAAATCAGATGGTTTTTGGTGGTTGTGTTTGCCAGTTCCTTTCCCAAGCCACCACAAAGCCTCTGGGTGTCCGTGGAATTCTGGTGTCAGGCTCTTGGTCCCCTTCCCACCTGGGGATGTCTGTTTGCACCCTGTCTGGAGAGCAATTCCCTTTCTTGCACCCAAATGGATTTTTTTTGGACCACTTTGGTTTTGGATGTTTTTTGTGTTTGGGCCTTTCTGTTTTTCCAGCCTTCTGGGGGGCCCTTTTTCTGTAGGGTTTTTTTTTTGGCCTTTTTAAATTCAATTTTTGGGAGGCCCTTTTTTTGGGGTTGATCCTTTTTTTGGGCACCTCTTCTATTTTGTGCCTCTTTGGGAGCCCTTTTCTTACATGTCTTTTTTGACACCCTTTTTTTTCTCCACTTTTCCTATTTTTTTTTTTTTGGCCACATTTTAGTGCCATTTTTTCTGCTTTTGGACCCCACCATCCCTCTCATCTTTTGGCCCTTTTTTTGGGGGGGGTAGGGCCTTTTTTGAGACCCATTTATTTCTCCACTTTTCCTATCCCTTTTTATTTTATTTTTTTTTTGGCCACATTTTAATGCCATTTTTTCTCCTTTTGGACCCTCCTTTGGGTGTGTTTATTTTCTCACTGTCCTCCTCATCTTTTGGCCCTTTTTTTTGGGGTAGAGCCTTTTTTTGAGTTCCTATTTTACTTTGTGCCTTTTTGGGGGCCCTTTTCTTATGTGCCTTTTTTGAGACCCTTTTATTTCTCCACTTTTCCTCTCCCTTTTTATTTTTTTTTTGGCCATATTTTAGTACCATTCCTTCTCCTTTCAGACCCTCGTTTGGGTACGTTTATTTCCCCATTACCCCTTTCATCTTTCACCTATTTTGACGAACTTCTGCCGCGTTTTTAGCGCAGTTTTGTCCCTTTTAAGTCCCCTTTTGAGCTGGAGTCTTATCGTCTTTTGGCCCTTTTTTTTGGGTAAGGCCTTTTTTGAGACCCTTTTATTTCTCCACTTTTCCTATCCCTTTGTATTTATTTTTTTTTGGCCACATTTTAATGCCATTTTTTCTCTTTTTGGACCCTCCTTTGGGTGTGTTTATTTTCTCACTGTCCTCCTCATCTTTTGGCCCTTTTTTTGGGTAAGGCCTTTTTTGAGACCCTTTTATTTCTCCACTTTTCCTATCCCTTTGTATTTATTTTTTTTGGCCACATTTTAATGCCATTTTTTCTCCTTTTGGATCCTCCTTTAGGTGTGTTTATTTCCCCAACTTTCCCTCTCATCTCTCGGCTATTTTGACGAACTTCTGCCGCGTTTTTAGGGCAGTTTTGTCCCTTTTAAGTCCCCTTTTGAGCCGGGGTCTCTCTCCTGCGGCTGCCAAGGCAGGGAGACGTGTCCCTGCAGCTGCCCCAGCCCTGCTCTGAGCCGCCCATTGTGTGTGATGAAGGCTCCTTTATTCCCCATTCCCGCTGCTGAAGGGAATTTTGGCTCTGTGAGAGGGATGCATGAACACAGACACCTTCTCTAATTGTCCACCTGGCACTGAGGGTGTTGTAACCCCTGGGAACACGTTGTGCCAGGACAGGGAGTGAGCAGGGAATGCTGAGGAGTCTCAGGAGTGATCGCTGTCCTTGCCCTGAGCCACGGTGCCTCTGGTTCTTCCCATGCTTGGGGATGGATTTGGGTGGGTTTGGGTGCCCTGTGGTGGTGAGGAGCTCTCTGGGGTCGTCCTGCATGGATGGAAGGGCAGCTGTCCTCAGGATGACCTTCTGCTGCAGGAATGGTGTGGCCAGCAAGAGCAGGAGGTCATTGTGCCCCTGAACTGAGCACTGGTGGGGCTGCACCTGAGCTGTGGTGCCTCTGGCTCTTCCCATGCTTGGGGATGGATTTGGATGGGTTTGGGTGCCCCGTGGTGGTGAGGAGCTCTCTGGGGTCATCCTGCATGGATGGAAGGGCAGGTGTCCTCAGGACAGTGTCAGTGCTTGGAACAATCCCAATCCCACGTGTTCCTGCTCTGGTCCTGGAGCTGGGAATGCTCAGCATGGAGGTGCTGGTGCTGAGTGGTGGCTCCTTCCAGCATCCCTGCTCCAGGAGTGCTGGAGGAGTCATCCAGCAGGAGCAGGGAGGTCGTTGTGCCCCTGAGTTCAACCCTGGTGGGGCCGCACCTGAGCTGTGGTGCCTCTGGTTCTTCCCATGCTTGGGAGTGGATTTGGATGGGTTTGGGTGCCCTGTGGTGGTGAGGAGCTCTCTGGGGTCATCCTGCATGGATGGAAGGGCAGGTGTCCTCAGGACAGTGTCAGTGCTTGGAAGGAATCCCAATCCCACGTGTTCCTGCTCTGGTCCTGGAGCTGGGAATGCTCAGCATGGAGGTGCTGGTGCTGAGTGGTGGCTCCTTCCAGCATCCCTGCTCCAGGAGTGCTGGAGGAGTCATACAGCAGGAGCAGGGAGGTCATTGTGCCCCTGAGCTCAACCCTGGTGGGGCCGCACCTGAGCTGTGGTACCTCTGGTTCTTCCCATGCTTGGGGATGGATTTGGATGGGTTTGGGTGCCCTGTGGTGGTGAGGAGCTCTCTGGGGTCGTCCTGCATGGATGGAAGGGCAGCTGTCCTCAGGATGACCTTCTGCTGCAGGAATGGTGTGGCCAGCAAGAGCAGGAGGTCATTGTGCCCCTGAACTGAGCACTGGTGGGGCTGCACCTGAGCTGTGGTGCCTCTGGCTCTTCCCATGCTTGGGGATGGATTTGGATGGGTTTGGGTGCCCCGTGGTGGTGAGGAGCTCTCTGGGGTCATCCTGCATGGATGGAAGGGCAGGTGTCCTCAGGACAGTGTCAGTGCTTGGAACAATCCCAATCCCACGTGTTCCTGCTCTGGTCCTGGAGCTGGGAATGCTCAGCATGGAGGTGCTGGTGCTGAGTGGTGGCTCCTTCCAGCATCCCTGCTCCAGGAGTGCTGGAGGAGTCATCCAGCAGGAGCAGGGAGGTCGTTGTGCCCCTGAGTTCAACCCTGGTGGGGCCGCACCTGAGCTGTGGTGCCTCTGGTTCTTCCCATGCTTGGGGATGGATTTGGATGGGTTTGGGTGCCCCGTGGTGGTGAGGAGCTCTCTGGGGTCGTCCTGCATGGATGGAAGGGCAGGTGTCCTCAGGATGACCTTCTGCTGCAGGAATGGTGTGGCCAGCAAGAGCAGGAGGTCGTTGTGCCCCTGAACTGAGCACTGGTGTGAGGCTGCACCTGAGCTGTGGTGCCTCTGGTTCTTCCCATGCTTAGGGATGGATTTGGATGGGTTTGGGTGCCCTGTGGTGGTGAGGAGCTCTCTGGGGTCATCCTGCATGGATCAGCTGCTGTCTGGAAGGGCAGCTGTCCTCAGGATGACCTTCTGCTGCAGGAATGGTGTGGCCAGCAAGAGCAGGAGGTCATTGTGCCCCTGAACTGAGCACTGGTGTGGGGCTGCACCTGAGCCGTGGCAGCCGTGCACAAGCCATGGTGCCAGGGTTGGATTTGGATGGGTTTGGGTGCCCTGTGGTGGTGAGGAGCTCTCTGGGATCAGCTCCTGTCTGGAAGGGCAGCTGTCCTCAGGATGGTGTCACCTCGAGTGCTGTGTCCAGTTCTGGGCCCTCAGTTTGGGAAGGATGTTGAGGTGGTGGCTTATTCAATTTGGTGTTCTGTAGGATGGTGCTTGTGTTCACTGATACATTATAACCCCATTTTAAAATTAATTTAAATTAATTTAAACCCCTCACTGAGCTGGGTTTAGTGGAACCAGGAGGTTGGATTGACTTTCCCCCTCCTCACACATGTCCATCATCCAGTTTTGCCCAACACCCAAGAAGTTTTGCTCTCTCCATCCCAGATTTAGTGCTGGGAACGGGTTTATTTTGGGATTGAGGTGTGGTTGTTGTACTTTGGGATCTCAGGATCTCTCTTGAGCATGTCCAGAGGAGGGCAAAGAGGCTGGAGAGGGGCTTGGAGCACAAACCCTGTGAGGAACAGCTGAGGGAGCTGGGGGTGCTCAGCCTGGAGAAAAGGAGACTCAGAGATGACCTTATCACTTCTACAGCTCCTGAAAGGTGCCTGTGCTCAGCTGGGGCTGGGCTCTTTCTCCAGGAACTGACAGAACCAGAGCACACAGCCTCAAGCTGCACCAAGGGAAATTCAGGTTGGATAATAGGAAAAATTTTATAGAAAGAGTCATAAAGTTCTGGAATGTTCTGCCCAGGGAGGCGGTGGAGTCACCATCCCTGGGTGTGTTTAACAAAGCCTGGATGTGGCACTGGGTGCCAGGGTTTAGTTGAGGTGCTGGGGCTGGATTGGACTCAATGACCCTTAGGGTCACTTCCAACCTTGTGATTCTGTGAATTCTGTGAATTTTGGGAATTCCCAGGGCAGAGGGAGGTGATGGAGTCAAACAAAACCTGGATGTGGCACTGGGTGCCAGGGTTTAGTTAAGGTGTTAGGGCTGGGTTGGACTCAGTGATCTTTAAGGTCTCTTCCAACCCAGTGATTCTGTGATTCTGTGAATTCTGTGATTGCCGTCTCCAGTACAAAACAAGTTCCTGTTTTCCCATCCCACAAACAGCCACCTGGCAATGGGTTCCCAGGGATTTGTCCTCCTGTAGCTCTGCCTGCTCCTTCGGGAAGTGAAACCTGTGGGTCGGAGCGGCTGCCGCAGCCACAGGTCACGCTGTGCCTGCTGGAGACCTGGGAGGATGAGGAGGAGCAGGAAATCCAGGAGAGTCTCAGCTCTTTGCTGTGGTTTTCTTAATGAATCCTGCCTTGGATGCGCCTGTGGCTGGGAGATGGAGGCATCAGATGAGCTCTGTGTGAAGAGGGGGTGGAAGGGCTGCATTTGGAGCCAAGATGGATCCTTTGATCCTGTCCCTGAGCCTGGTGGGAGGATGGGGAAAGGTGGACAGGCTCAGGCTGTGCCTAGGGAAGGTGGAGGGGAAGGCCAAGTTTTCTTAATGAATCCTGCCTTGGATGCGCCTGTGGCTGGGAGATGGAGGCGTCAGATGGGCTCTGTGTGAAGAGGGGGTGGAAGGGCTGCATTTGGAGCAGAGGATCTTCTCCCTGAGCCTGGTGGGAGGAAGGGGAAAGGGGACAGGCTTGGAAAGGTGGAGGGGAAGGCCAGGGATGCTCCATCCATTTTGATCCATCCTGTCTCCATCTTGGCAGCGCCGAGCAGCAGCTCCCACGCCGCCGGTGAGCAGGGGAGGAAGGGAAGGGAAGGGAGGCAGGAGAAGCAGGTTGGCAGGAGGAGCCACACTCCCGGCACAGCAAACAGCATCAGGCAAAGCCCTGTGCAGCTCTGAGCGTTGTGACAGGGTGGGAAGTGTCCTCCCACCCTTCAGGGATGGGATGGGGATTAGGGACAGCACCATCCCCATCCTCTCCCCTCGCAGCATCATCCCCATCCTCTCCCATCTCAGGCTCTGCGCTCCTGTGGAGCAGCCCCGTGGCAGGAGGAGGATACAGGCACAGGTCCCCCCCCTTTCCCGGGCTGAGCAGGAAGTGAAGTGGATCCTGGGAGAGGGGAATTTGGCAGGAGAGCAGGGATGCCACGAGATGAATGTTTTGGGAATTGCGTGTGCGGCTGCCTTTGCTTGAACAAGGGCTCACAGTTGCCTTGGGTTTGCAGGAACTCCGGCCACCCCCAGGGCTGGGACTGGACTGTGACCCCCCCATGGCTGTGACCCCCCCCCCAATGGCTGTGTGACCCCCTGTTTCAGTGACCCCCCATTTCAGTGACCCCCTGTTTCAGTGACCCCCTGTTTCAGTGATCTCCATTGCAGCCCATGTTTCGGGGGTGCAGTGACCCCCCCATGGCTGTGACCCCTCTGTGGCAATGACCCCCCCATGGCTGTGACCCCCCCATTTCAGTGACCCCCCCATGGCAGTGACTTCCTTGTGGCTGTGATCTCCCCATGGCTGTGACCCCCATGGCAGTGATCCTCTGTTTCAGTGACCCCCCCATGGCTGTGACCCCCCCATTCCAGTGACCCCCATTTCAGTGACACCCCCATTGGGGCCTCTCCTTTTGGGAGGGTGCAGTGACCCCCCCATTTCAGTGACCCCCATTTCAGTGACCCCCATTTTAGCCCATGTTTGGGGGGTGCAATGACCCCCATTTCAATGACCCCCCCCATTTAAATGATCCCTCCATTTCAGTGACCCCCATTTCGGTGACCCCCATTTCAGCCCATGTTTGGGGGGTGCAATGTCCCCCCCATTTCAGTGACCCCTCAATTTCAGTGACACCCCCCCCCATTTCAGTGACCCCCCCATTTCAGCACCCCCCGTTTCAGTGACCCCCATTTCAGCCCGTGTTTGGGGGGTGCAATGTCCCCCCCCGTTTCAGTGCCCCCCCCATTTCAGCCCATGTTTGGGGGGGTGCAATGTCCCCCCCCATTTCAGTGACCCCCGTTTCAGTGCCCCCAATTTCAGCCCATGTTTGGGGGGTGCAATGACCCCCATTTCAATGACCCCCCATTTCAGTGCCCCCAATTTCAGCCCATGTTTGGGGGGGTGCAATGTCCCCCCCCATTTCAGGGACCCCCCCCATTTCAGTGACCCCCACTTCAGTGATACCCCCATTGGGGACTCTCCTTTTGGGAGGGTGCAGTGACCCCCTCATTTCAGTGCCCCGCATTTCAGTGCCCCCCCCATTTCAGCCCATGTTTGGGGGGTGCAATGTCCCCCCCATTTCAGTGACCCCCCCCCAAGGCATGTCCAGGAGCCTCTTCGCAGCCTTTCTCCCTCCCCACACTCTGCATTTTGGCTTTTCCTGCTGGTTTTTCCCTCTCTCCCTTTTCCCTCCCCGCGTGTCCCATGAGGGATGTGGGGTCAGCCTTCCCCGGGGTCCATCCATGGGAGGATGGATCCCCATCCTGCTGTTGTCCTCACGATTTAAAAAACCATTACTTTTTAATTTGTTCTCATTTGGCTTTTCTTGTTTTTTGCCCTGTTTTTTTCTTGCCTAGCACAGAAAACGAAGCGCCTCTGGCTCCCAGGAGCTAATTCATCCAAGTGAAATGATCTTTAAAATCTGCGAGCGCATCACAGTGCTCGACTCCTGTTTTCTCCCGGTGTAATTAATGCTCCAGCTTAAATTTCCTCCTTTCCTTAGGGGCAAGCTTGATGGATCCGGTGCCGGGCTCAAACTTCTGCCGAGCCATAGGAAAGAAAGAATCATCCCCTCAAAAAAAAAACAAACCCAAACCAATCTTGGCCTTTAATTGAAATTTGATTTTTCTTTTGAAACAAACTCGTCCTTGGGAAGAAACTGATGTTGTTTATTATCCTTATTTCTTTTTTTCATCCAGCACCGAAGACTTGTAGCCCCAAACAGTTTGCATGCAAAGATCAGATCACGTGCATATCTAAGGGCTGGCGCTGTGACGGGGAGAAGGATTGTCCGGATGGCTCGGATGAATCTCCCGAGATATGTATGTATGCCTTTCCTTCCTCTTCCTCTTCCTCTTCCTCTTCCTCTTCCTCTTCCTCTTCCTCTTCCTCTTCCTCTTCCTCTTCCTCTTCCTCTTCCTTTTCCTCTTCCTCTTGCTCTGGGTTTGCTCCATCTCTCCACGGGTGTTACAGGACCCCAGGCAGACGTTGCACAATGTTCTACCTCAGCTGGCCTTGCAGCCCCTTGGGGTGGGGGGTGTCCATTCCGTCCATCTGTCCATCCGTCCATCCATCTATCCATCCACCCATCCATCCATCCATCCACCCATCCATCCATCCATCCATCCATCCATCATCCATCCATCCATCCATCCATCATCCATCCATCCATCCATCATCCATCCATCCATCCATCCATCCATCCATCATCCATCCATCCATCATCCATCCATCCATCCATCATCCATCCATCCATCATCCATCCATCCATCCATCATCCATCCATCCATCCATCCATCCATCCATCCATCCATCCATCCATCATCCATCCATCCATCCATCATCCATCCATCATCCATCCGTCCATCCGTCCGTCCATGGCTCCATCCCAGCCTCCAGGGGATCACTCATTATTTTTGTTCCCATCAAGATGGATGTTCACGAGGAAGGAAGAGTCAGCAGCAGTGCCATCCTCATCCTCAGCACCTCAGCATTCCTGGGCATGGGGAGTGAGGGAAGGAGATCCCTGGGAGTCCCAGGGAGCAGCTGGCCAGGGGACATCGCTGTCCCAGATGGGTTTTGGGATGAGGATGCTGGGTTGGGCTCACTGGTGGGCACAGCTCTGGAGGTGCTCCCTCAGATGGGGTGGTGGAGTCACTCTGGGAGGAAACACAGAACTGGGATGGGTTAGGTGAGGTGTGGGGTGGGAACTGGGGGGTGTCTGCAGAGGGGTCAGAGCTGTGGTGACACCAGGGATGGTGGCTGTGCCAGTCCCTCTGTGCTGGGAGCTCTGCTCTGGCCAGGCTGGAGCAAAGAACCACCCGTCCCCATGTCCCACATGGACACAGCCACCACAGAACCCAGCAGAATCTCCCTATCCCCTGTCCCAGCTCTTCCTCCTTCACGCTGTACTTGGCAGAACCATCTCCTCCAGAGCAGTTCCTGGTTCGGCTCCGGCTTTGTTTATTCCTTAAAGCAAAAATGATGCAACAGCCCCTCCGTGGGAGGGATGGGGGGCTGGGATGGGCTGCCTGCCTCCAGTCAATCAGCAGCCCTGGAAAATTACAGCAGGAGGACTCAGAGGCTGGAAGAAATCCGTCCTGATTGGCACGTTCTGCTCGCTGCGTGCATCTGTGCTCCATCCACGGAGACAGGTGACCGCAGCACGGACCCCTTGGATGCTCTTCCCTCTCCACCTTCTTCCTCTCTCCCCTGGGGCTGGTGCCAGGAGCAGCCTCTGGTGCTGTGGATGCACTTTGTGTCCCTCTGGGAGGAGGTCATGGATGTTGGAAGACTCTTGGGTTTGGTTCAGGTCCCCTGAGGGTTCATCCCTGGAGGACACGGGATCCCTGCTGCCCCTGTGTCCCTCCTGGCACTTCCAGGACAGAGAATTTGGAGCCTCTGTGAGACACAGACCACAGCCTGGCATCTCCTCTCTCCCCACCACCATGTGTGGGACTGAGTCTTGGGTTTGGTTCAGGCCCCCTGAGGGTTCATCCCTGGAGGACACGGGACCTCTGCTGCCCCTGTGCCCCCTGGAACACGCTTGGCACTTCCAGGACAGGGAATTTGGAGCCTCTGTGAGACACAGACCACAGCCTGGCATCTCCTCTCTCCTCACCACCATGCCTGGGATGGGGTCTGTGTGTTTTATCACCGCCACAGACCCCAAACTTTGGAATCTCTCAGTTCTGCAGGAGCAGTTCCGTCCCCAGCTGATCTCTGGAGGGGCTGCACCTTCCTCAGTGGCTCTGCCCACCTCCCCCAGTTCCCACTTCTAGACACTGTGAGGGTGTCAGGGCGATGCTGTGCCCCCCAGGACATGGAGATTGGGGTGCCAGGGCACATCTGTGTGCCCAGGGATGAGTGGAGCCTCCCTGCTCCTGCCCAGGCTCATTTCCAACCTGCCAGCCCCTGTTATCTCCAGGATTGCCAGGCCGACTTTTCTCACTCTACCCCGGCACTGGGGCTTCCAGCAGCCTCTCATCTCCCTTATCTCCCTGGCAAGGGAGAAAATGACTTTTCTTACTCTCAGTTTTTACTTTTATTACTCATTTAATCTGTGTTTGAGCCGGGCTGTGAGTGCTGCTCCTGCCGAGGCTCCGGAGCCTGGTGGTGTTTGGTGTTTGTGTTCTCCTGTTGGAGCTCTTGAAATTCTGTCAGGCACGTGCCAGCTTTTCCTCCCTGGGGAATCCTTTCAAGTATTCCCTGGCTTTGCTCAGGTCCCTTCCTTTGAAGTATTCCCTGTTTTTGCTCAGGTCCCTTTTTGTGTCCCCAGTGCTGCTCGTTTTGTGTGAGCAGCTCACACACGCTTCTTGCACCGTCAGTTTTTTGCTCCACAGAGCTTTCCTGAGAGGAAAACACTTGGACAGGAGCCTCCATCCTGTTGGAGATCAAAGATGAGGGGCTCTGAGGCAGGAATTTGTTGTGCCTGCTTGGTCCATCCATTGATCTGAGGGTTCAGCATGCCTTGGATCCCTCATCTTGCCCTGCTGGATCTGCTCTTGGCATGGTCCTGATGAGCTCTGAAGTGACCCAGAGGCACCACCAGGACCCTCAGTGCTGCCATCCATGTCCATCCTGATGGCACCAAGTGGGATCATCCCACCCCTGCTCCTCCAGCTCTTCCCTCATTGTATTTTCCACCCCATCTGCATCTCCCTGGGCTGTTGCCAAATCAACTGCAGGAGGAAGAATTGCTTTTTTTCTATCATTTTTTTTTTCCTGAGTGGGTTTTTGAGGTTAAACATTCCTATCTAATTCAGCTCCTTGGGGTGTACCACAAGCTTGTCACATGTAATAAATTGGCTCATTTATTAGCACCAACACGGTCAAAAGCAAACAAAGTGGCTTGTGGATTAATCCTGCCCCTGTTTGGGATAAGTGGTTTGATCCAGGCTCCTTGCAGGGAATAATGGACACGGCAGAGCAGTTCTGACTGATGAATTGGGCTCTTCACTCCAGCCCCTCCATTCTTCTGGTCCATATATCGACGTTACTTAATTAAGCCATAATTTGCAATTAGTGTGGGCCCAACCCTCTGCAAAAAATAAATCTGTGCAGTGGCACCCGGTAAGGAATTCTCCCAGGAATCTGGCAGTGGGAAAGAGGGGAAGCCCAAATTCCTGCTGGCTGTGACAGAGGAGGATCCCCTCACCCCAGTGCCAGGCCAGTCTGCTCACTGGGAGCACACTGGGATGTGTTTGAGACTCAGGGGAGAGATCTGACATCTAGAACCTGTTAAATTGTTAAATTCCCATTTTTCAGGCACCCCTTGAGCTGGAATGGGGGTCCAGGATGGACAGAGGGAAGTTTTGGCTGGGATGGATTGAGGATCCTGCTCAGTGTGAGGGGGGAAAGTGTCACAAACCCTGGGCTTTCCCACATCCCCCTGTGCTTCCAAGGGCTTTTATCCCTCCTTTAGCCCAAGGATAGATGGATGATGGTGGGATCACACCCAGTGTCCCCCAGAGGTGTGGGATGAGGATGTACCCTGGAGGATCACCCCAGTGCCAGGCCAGTCTGCTCACTGGGAGCACACTGGGATGTGTTTGAGTCTCAGAGCATCTAGAACCTGTTAAATTCCCATTTTTCAGGCACCCCTTGAGCTGGAATGGGGGTCCAGGATGGACAGAGGGAAGTTTTGGCTGGATGGAAGATTTGGCTCAGTTTGGGAGGGGAAGGGGTCACAAATTCTGAGCTTTGTGGTTCCCTTCCCACATCCCCCTGTGCTTCCAAGGGCTTTTCTCCCCTCCTTTAGCCCAGGGATCACACCCAGTGTCCCTCAGAGGTGTGGGATGAGGATGTACCAGCACACAGAGCTCTGTGTGTGATGTCACACTCCTCTCCAAGGAGAGCTGGAGCTTATTTAGGGCAAACTGTGCTGTTGGAGCTCCTGGTGAAGGTGACTGGGCTAAAATGGGACCGTGCCTGGACACGGTGTGTGTGCTGTGGAAATAACACCAAAATAGCTCTGTGGATCCCCCCTTCTCACTGCTCGTGGGGGCCCAGGGGGATGCACAGAGCTATTTCTGCCAGCCCTGCTGAGGGGAGGGTGAGGCACAAACAGCCCCTGGAAAATGAGATTTCAGTGTTTTGACTGGGCAGAGATGTGTTGGTAGCTCTGGTGTTCAGCCCTGAAATGTGGATTTGGGGCAGGCAGAGGGGTCAGGATTTGCAGGGGCTGTGCCAGGGCTCTTTGTCACCCCTGCAGCCACCTCCAGCCTGGGCTGAAGCATTGCAGGAGCTTTTCCTGGGCTTTCAGGCCATTCATGGATTTATGGTGTGTTTGTTGTTTGTCTCCATGCCTTGCTTCTTTTCAGAGGAGCTTAAAAATAAAACCTGCCTTCCTTTGTAATTTTTCCAGTTAATAATGGAGATTAAATCTCCTTGTGCTGGGCTCAGAGGGGCCTCCCACGTGTGCCACAGCCTCGGGACAAGGAGAGAGTTGGCACCCAGAGAGCCACAATCCCTGTGCTGACCCTGTGCCCTTTGGTGCCCTGCAGGTCCCCAGAGCAAAGTGTCCCGCTGCCAACCCAACGAGCACAACTGCCTGGGCACAGAGCTCTGCATCCCCATGAGCAAACTCTGCAATGGCCTCCACGACTGCTTCGACGGCTCCGACGAGGGCCCGCACTGCAGGGGTAGGTTTGGGGTCCCAGGAAAGGGGGGCTGCCCCATGGGGTACCCCCCAACAGGGTAGGAGTTCCTGTTTTGGGATGAGGGTCCTGTTTTGGGATGAGGGTCCTGTTTTGGGATGAGGGTCCTGTTTTCTCCTGTTGAATGTCAACCCCACCACACTCAGCTCAGCACAGTCTCTCATGGTTTGATGCTGGTGCAATACCAGTGCACCCATGAAAATTGAGTGCTGTGAGATAACCCTAACCCTAACCTTAACCCTAATCCTAAATCTAACCCTAATCCTAAGCCAACCAGAAAGAGAGGTTTGGGGGTCCCAGGAAAGGGGGGCTGCCCCAATGGGGTACTCCCCAATGGGGTAGGAGTTCCTGTTTTGTGATGAGGGTCCTGTTTTGGAATGAGGGCCCTGTTTTGGGATGAGGGTCCTGTTTTGGGATGAGGGTCCTGTTTTCTCCTGTTGAGTGTGAGCCCCACCAGACTCAGCTCAGCACAGTCTCTCATGGTTTGATGCTAGCACAATACCAGTGCACCCATAAAAATACATTTTTCTCAAATGAGTGCTGTGAGATAACCCTAACCCTAACCTTAACCCTAATCCTAAATCTAACCCAACCAGAAACAGAGGTTTAGGGGGTCCCAGGAAAGGGGGGCTGCCCCCTGGGATAATCCCCAACAGGGTAGGAGTTTTGGGGTGAGGTTCCTGTTTTTTCCTGTTGAATGTGAGCCCCACCACACTCAGCTGTCATGGTTTGATGCTGGCTCAATACCAATGCAGCCATAAAAATACATTTTTCTCAAATGAATGCTGTGAGATAACCCTAAATCTAACCTTAACCCTAATCCTAAATCTAACCCTAATCCTAACCCAACCAGAAACAGAGGTTTGGGGGTCCCACAGTCCCAGGAAAAGGGGGGCTGCCCCGTGGGGTTCTCCCCAATGGGGTAGGAGTGATGAGGTCCCTGTTTTTTTCTGTTGAGTGTGAGCCCCACCACACTCAGCTGTCATGGTTTGATGCTGGTGCAATACCAGGATCCATAAAAAATATATTTTTTTCTCAAATGAGTGCTGTTAGATGCAACCAGGAACAGAGGTTTGGGGGTCCCAGGAAAGGGGGGCTGCCCCAATGGGGTAGGATTGATGAGGTCCCTGTTTTCTCCTGTTGAATTTCAACCCCACCACACTCAGCTCAGCACAGCCACAGATCCAGAGATTATCCAGAGCCACTTGGAAGTGAAATGCCCATCATTCCTGAGCCTGCAGCCATGAAATAGCTGCATTGTCTCCTGGGCTTAAAAGCTCCAGGCCTGGGGTTCTGGTCTAGATAAGAGATACCACTGTGGGGTTTTTTCTCCTAATTTCCAGGAGCTTTGTCCCCTGCTCCTGGCCTGTCCCCGTGGCTAATCCTGCTGGAAAACTCCCTAAACCAGCGTGCTGCTGTGCAGATTAATCGCTCAGAAATGTGTGTCCCGGGCTGACCTTGTGTTCCAGAGCCTCTGTGCTCCCCAACCCTTCCCTGCCTGCCCTGGGGGGCTCCTGTCCTGCTCCACCAACACCCCTGACCCCAAAGGGCTGCTCCCCGTTGGGATCCAGCTCCTTTCCACTGCCTGAATCCCATGGGAGCAGCTCCTGCAGCTGTGCTTGAGATGAGAATTGATATTTCAGTGAGAGCTCTCGTTACCTAAGTGGGATCTGATTTTTCTGAGCCACGTGAGCCGTGCTGGGGCAGCTGCTCAGGGCTTTGGGCACCTGGTGCTCGCAGGTTTGGGCACGCTGGGGCTGCCAGCCCTCAGGGGGGCTTGAGCTGGATGCTGAGTCCCCACTGCCCGCGGCTGGTGCCACCCCAGGGAGGCATTTCCTCCTTTTCCTCCATTTCCTGCATTTCCTGGCAGCTGCTTGCGAGTCCCAGCCTGCCACTGCCCCAGGCGTGGGCAGGTGAGCTGTCACCCCGAGCTGTCACCTTGAGCTGTCACCCTGAGGCATCACCCCGAGCTGTCACCCCGAGCTGTCACCCCGAGCTGTCACCCCAAGCCATCACCCCAGGCTGTCACCTCCAGCTGTCACCTCAAGTGATCACCCCAAACAATAACCTCGAGCTGTCACCTCCAGCTGTCACCCCAAGTGATCACCTCAAGCTGTCACCCCTAGCTGTCACCTCAAGTGATCACCCCAAACAATAACCTCGAGCTGTCACCTTGACCTGTCACCCCAAGTGATCACCTCAAGCTGTTACACTGAGACATCACCCCAAGCTGTCACTGTGAGCTGTCACCCCATGCCGTCACCCCAAGCAATCACCTCGAGCTGTCACCCTGAGCCATGACCCCAAATTGTCACCCGAACCCCTCTCGTGCTGCTGGACCATTGCTCCCCCATCCTGCTGCCCCATCTCTGCTGCCCTTGCAGCCATCCTGGGGGTGCTGATGCCAGTGGGGCCCCCGTGCTGAACCCCCACATTGTCTCCTCTGAGCACTCCGGGGTTGGAAAAGGGGAAATTTTGGGCTCTGTGGTGCATCCACATCCCTCAGGATGTCCTGGATCTGCATCCTGTGCCACCCCTCTGCACAAGGGGTGCTAGGCCTTGCCCACCCATGGAATTGGCACGGAATCAGCAGCACTGGGGCTGGCAGGGGGTGCTCAGACCCCCCTCCATGGGGCAGCCATATATCCCTCATGTCCTCCCTCCCTCTGGGGACATGGAGAAATGGGAAATTTCCCAGCAAATCCTGATATGGGGTTAGGTGTTCCTGATGGGGTTAGGTGTTCCTGATGGGGTCTGGTGTTCCTGATGGGGTTAGGTGATCCTGATGGGGTTAGGTGTTCCTGGTATGGGGTTAGGTGTTCCTGATGGGGTTAGGTGTTCCTGGTATGGGGTTAGGTGTTCCTGGTATGGGGTTAGGTGATCCTGATGGGGTCTGGTGTTCATGATGGGGTCTGGTGTTCCTGATGGGGTTAGGTGTTCCTGATGGGGTTAGGTGTTCCTGATGGGGTTAGGTGTTCCTAATATGGGGTTAGGTGATTCTAATGGGGTTAGGTGTTCCTGATAGGGGTTTGGTGATCCTGATATGGGGTTAGGTGATCCTGATGGGGGTTTGGTGATCCTGATGGGGTTTGGTGTTCCTGATAGGGGTTTGGTGTTCCTGATAGGGGTTTGGTGATCCTGATGGGGTCTGGTGATCCTGATGGAGTATGGTGATCCTGATGGGGTTAGGTGATCCTTATAGGGGTTTGGTGATCCTGCTGGGGTTTGGTGATCCTGCTCACCCAACCCTTGGTGCTTGGTGTCCATCCTGGCTGACATCCTCTCTCTTCCATCCCTGTAGAACAACTGGCCAACTGCTCAGCTCTGGGCTGCCAGCACCACTGTGCCCCAACGCTGTCCGGCCCCGTGTGCTACTGCAACCACTCCTTCCAGCTGGCTGAGGACAGGAGGAGCTGCAGAGGTGGGGCTGGGCTGGGCAGAGCCCTCAGCCCCTGCTGGGGACGGGGGCTCCTCGGGGACGGGGCCGATGTCACTGCTGGGGCTGGGCTGGGTGGGAAAGGGGATGGGGAGAGCTGGGGTCAGCACGGGGCAGGTGGGATGGGGTGGGATTTATGGGATGGGGTGGGATCTATGGGATTTATGGGATTTATGGGATGGGGTGGGATTTATGGGATGGGGTGGGATCTATGGGATGGGTGGGATGGGATTTATGGGATGGGGTGGGATGGGATTTATGGGATTTATGGGATGGGGTGGGATCTATGGGATGGGGTGGGATGGGATTTATGGGATGGGATTGGATTTATGGGATGGGATGGGATTTATGGGATGGGATCCATGGGATGGGATTTATGGGATGGGATGGGATTTATGGGATTTGTGGAATGGGATAGGATTTATGGGATCCATGGGATTGATGAGATTGATGGGATGGGATTTGTGGGATGGGATGGAATGGGATGGGATGGGATGAGATCCATGGGATGGCATTTATGGGATGGGATGGGATCCATGGGATGGGATCCATGAGATGGATGGATGGATGGATGGATGGATGGATGGATGGATGGATGGATGGGATGGGATTTATAGGATGGGATCCATGGGATGGGATTGATGGGATGGCATTTATGGGATGGGATGGGATCCATGGGATGGGATTCCCTGGCAGGCTGCTGTGAGGATCCCTTTGGCTCAGGCATCATCCCCTCCTCTCCAGCTCCACCTTGGAGAGGCTGTGGGGCTTCATTTCCTCTTCAGGCAGCAAAGGAGGGATTTTCCTGGTCCAAACCTTGGATTTTTTCCTGTTTCTCACAGACTTTGATGAATGCACCGTGTATGGGACCTGCAGCCAGACATGCACCAACACAGAGGGCTCCTACACGTGCAGCTGTGTCGAGGGCTATCTCCTGCAGCCAGACAACAGATCCTGCAAAGCCAAGAATGGTGAGATCCTCAACAGGGAGAACTTCGGGTGGTGCTTCAGGGCAGCTCTGCACACCGTGGCCCACTGAATTCTCCACATTGAGCTCTTCCCTGAGGTTACATCCACAGGATTGAGCTGTGCCCTGACCCTGTTGTCCCCTTTTTGTCCCCAGAGCCTGTGGATCGCCCTCCTGTGCTGCTCATTGCCAACTCCCAGAACATCCTGGCCACGTACCTGAGCGGGGCCCCCGTGCCCAACATCACCCCCACCAGTGCCAAGCAGACCACGGCCATGGACTTCAACTACGTGGAGGACACGGTCTGCTGGGTCCATGTGGGTGACAGCGCCTCCCAGACCATCCTCAAGTGTGCCAAGATCCCCAACCTGAAGGGTTTTGTGGAGGAAAGGTCCATCAACATCTCCCTGAGCCTGCACCGTGAGTGTCCATTCCCTGTCCTGCTCCCCCATCCCCAATTCCCAGGCCATGGTGGGTGGAACTGGGAAGGAGGCAGCTTCCCACAGGCCATTCCCTTTTCTTTTGTTATTATTTTTATCCAGTTTAGTGATTTCTTGGTGTGCAGATAGGAGGAGAAATGATACAGGGAGGAGTGGAGCAAGTTTTGGGATGGAGCTCTTGCTTTCTTTGGTTCCACCCCATAAAAATGACCAAGTCCCACCCCAAAACGTGACCAAGAACAACTCCCAACCCAAGGTGCCTCTGTGGGTGCCACTGGGTCGTGCTGTGAGTGGCTGGTGGCAGTTTCCTTCTGCTGGTGGCCCCATGGCCAGAACCAGTGTGGTCACAGCTCCATGTCCAGTTTGGGTTTGCTGCTCCCAGCTCTGCAGCCAGCATGGGAGGGAAATTTACTGGTTGGGATTTTGGTGCTCTCTGAGGAGTCCCTGTGGGCTTCCAGCACCTTCCATGAATGCACAGAGCAGTGAGTGCCACAGCTGGGATGTGGGACACCATTCCTGTCACTGCTTTTATCCTTTGCCCAAATCATTTCGGTTGGAATTGGGGGATCTGGGGCTTGCAGTGGGTCTCTGTCAGGTTTTTGCTTCCCCTGGGGGTGTCTTTTGCCTCCTGAAAATGGGGAGGCTTCCAGGGGGGCCTGTTGGCTGAGCAATGGCTCATCCAGCAAACTGGGATGGACAGATTTCTGCAAAGGAGTGAAGGTCCTGGCTGGATCTTAGAGCTGAGAGGGATTCTCTGCTGAGGGCAGTGGGGTTTGAGCTGGCATCCTGGGGATCCTGGAGGTCCTGGGCGTCCTGGGGATCCTGGGGATCCTGGAGGTCCTGAGGATCCTGGAGGTCCTGGGGGTTCTGGAGGTCCTGGGGGTTCTGGGGGTCCTGGGGGTTCTGGGGGTCCTGGGGGTTCTAGGGGTTCTGGGGATCTTGAGGGTCCTGGGGGTCCTGGGAGTCCTGGAGGTTCTGGAGATCCTGGGGGTCCTGGAGATCCTGGGGGTCCTGGAGATCCTGGGGGTTCTGGAGGTCCTGGGGGTCCTGGGGATCCTGGGGGTTCTGGGAGTTCTGGGGGTCCTGAGGATCCTGGGGGTCCTGGGAGTTCTGGGGGTCCCAGGAGTTCTGGGAATCCTGGGGGTCCTGGGTGTCCTGGAAGTCCTGGGGTTCCCAGGGGTCCTGGGGGTTCCCAGGGGTCCTGGGAGTTCTGGGAATCCTGGGGGTCCTGAGGATCCTGGGGGTCCTTGAGGTTCTGGAGGTCCCAGGAGTCCTGGGGATCCTGGGGGTCCTGGGGATCCTGAGGGTCCTGGGGGTCCTGAGGATCCTGGAGGTCCTGGGGGTCCTGGAGGTTCTGGGAATCCTGAGGATCCTGGGGATCCTGGGGGTCCTGGAAGTCCTGGGGTTCCCAGGGGTCCTGGGAGTTCTGGGGATCCTGAGGGTCCTGAGGATCCTGGGGGTCCTTGAGGTTCTGGAGGTCCCAGGAATCCTGGGGATCCTGGGGGTCTTGGGGGTCCTGGGGGTTCTGGGGGTCCTGGGGGTTCTGGGGGTTCTGGGGATCCTGGGTGTCCTGGTGGTGCCGGAGGTCCTGGGGATCCTGGGGGTCCTGGAAGTCCTGGGGTTCCCAGGGGTCCTGGGGGTTCTGGGGGTCCTGGGAGTTCTGGGGATCCTGGGGGTCCTTGAGGTTCTGGAGGTCCCAGGAATCCTGGTGATCCTGAGGGTCCTGGGGATCCTGGGGGTCCTGGGGGTCCTGGTGGTGCCGGGGGTCCTGGGGGTCCTGGGGTCTGTGCGTGGCAGGGCTGGGCAGGCTGTGGGCACTGCTGAGGCTGTGTGTGCACAGTTAATTTAAGCTCACCCTGTGTATTTTTAGGGCTGGGTGTATTTTTAGGGAGAGGCCTCACCCTTTGCTCTCCCAGGCCATACATAACGTGGAGTTGAGCAGGACAGGGCTCAGCTTCCTGCTCCCCTCCCGGGATTTTGGGGTTTCCTTGGGATTTTAGGGGTGTCCCTGGGATTTTAGGGGTATCCCTGGGATTTAGGGGGGTCTCTGGGATTTTGGGGGTCTCTTTAGGTGCCCCTCTCCCTCAGAGCAAGGCTGGTTCATCACAAAGGAAGTGGAGGAGTGAATTCCCCCAGCGCTGAGGGAGCTGGGGTGAGGATGAGGAGATAATGTCACTCTCCTGCAGGACACTGTGAATTCAATTAGTGCTTTCCCTCTTTATTTCCTTCTTTATGGCATTATCTGCTCCCAGCAGGAATGGGGCCTCCCTGGTGCCTGCTGCTAATGGGGTTTGAGCTGCCATCTGATGGGGGGAGATTGATGCTGAGGGGCTGGAGAGCAGCAGGGGGAGACCCTGGGATGATCCCGGCTCCGATGGCTCCCCTGCCTCCCCGTCCTGCCGAGATTTCTGTCACTTGTGCTGTGGGAGATGTGTTAAATGAGGGCTGTTAACAGCCCTTGGCACGACCCGATGTCCTCAGAGCTTTATTGTTCCCCTTGGTCTTTACACTCCCAAAGCTTTTTGCTCTCCTCAGGGCTTCCTGCAGCGCCTCCCCCTCGGCTCCCACCTCGCTGCCCGTGGATATTTGTCACAGGCACTGATTTCCTCACTTGATCTGAGCTGGCTGCTTCCCTACCCCCAGGACTTTTTTTGGGGACACACTAAAAAATCAGAGGCTGGTGAAGCTTTCCATCCATTTCTCTTACAAAAATTCCTGCTTTGTGTTGGAATTGGATTGTTTCCACCATCAGTCGGGCTGGGGGGCTCTGCCCCCCTCAGGGCTGCTTCCCTACCCCCAGGTCTTTTTATCTGGGACACACTAAAAAATCAGAGGCTGGTGAAGCCTTCCATCAATTTCTCTTACAAAAATTCCTGTTTCACGTTGGAATTGGATCATTTTTCTCTACCATCAGTCGGGCTGGGGGCTCTGGCCCCCTCAGGGCTGGTTCCCTACCCCCAGGACTTTTTCTGGGGACACACTAAAAAATCAGAGGATGGTGAAGCTTTCCATCCATTTCTCTTACAAAAATTCCTGTTTTGTGTTGGAATTGGATTGTTTCCACCATCAGTTGGGCTGGGGGGCTCTGGGTACCTTGGGGCTGGTTCCCTACCCCCAGGTCTTTTTTCGGGGACACACTAAAAAATCAGAGGATGGTGAAGCTTTCCATCCATTTCTCTTACAAAAATTCCTGTTTCACGTTGGAATTGGGTAATTTTTCTCTACACCACCAGTCGGGCTGGGGGCTCTGGGTACCTCAGGGCTTGGTGCCAATGGTCAGCACAGGTGGGATGATGTGGGGAGGGGTCCAGCCTGTCCCCATCTCCACAGGGACCTTGGAAGTGACACCATCCTGGGTGCCCAGTGTCCCTCTGTGCTCACCCCTGTGATGAGAATGAGGCATGGGAAGGGCTCGTCCTTCCTGCCAGCACTGAATTGTAACAAGAGGAACTTGTCTTATCCTTCCTCCCATCCTGCTGTCCCTCTCCTCCTCTCCGTGTGACAATCCTGCAGTGTTCCGTGCCTGGCAGGCTCAAGGACAGAGGCTCAGGCTGTCCTGACCCCTTGGAGCATCATGATGGCACAGGGGGGGTTCACTCTGAACCCCCGTCAGCCCTAAACCCTCTGGAGTGGGGCAGGGGACAGTTGGGAACCAGTCACAGCTCCCCTTGGACCCTCAGTGCTCCGTGGCAGATCCTTGACCTCTGAGGACTTTGTGATCCCGTGGGTTTTCTCAAGCAGATTCCAACCTCCACGTGTTTCCCCAGACAATGTCCTTGTTTGTTTGCACTTGGGCTTCCAAGGAATTTCTGAGCCAAACAGAGCACTAAAAAATAATAATTAAAATCTGTTGCTGGGCTCTCGTGCTGCTGCTTTTTGTGTCATGGCCAGAACTCTCTGCTCCCCCAGTTCTCCAAGCTTATCCTGCTGGCCTTGTCCCCCCTATCCTGGGGTTGTTTCTCAGGGATCACATCCTTGAGCAATCCTGGGCCGTGCACCCAGGCAGGGAAGCTGCTCTGCTGGGGGATTTGTGCCTCCTTCCATCAGATTCACGTCCCTGTCCCCAGAGGTGACCCCAGGAGGTGGGGACACCTCTCAGGACTGTCCTTGGGGTACCACCCTTAGCTGGCAGCAGGCCAAGGCCGTGCTGGTCACCTCTGGGTCCCCAAGGTGGCGTTGGCAGAGGTGTTAAATCCCCGTCTCCGGTGCTCTGTGATCGGGTGACACTCAGGGCAAGGCAGGAGCCCTTTGCTTGCACTGTGGAAAAATACTGGGGAACACGTGCCAGGAGTGAGAGCTCTGGGCTTGTCCCTGGCTCTTGGGGTGGCTGCCCTGTCCCTGCCCCTCCCCTCCCCATCTCACACTCTTTTGGTTTCTTTTTCCCCTTTTTTTTTCTTTTTCCCCTTTTCTGTGGTTTTTTTTTTTGGTGTGGTCAGAACTGGGAGGATCTGATCAGCAGCTGAGCTTGGTGATGCCGGGGAATGCAGTGATTGTGCTGGCACTGCCTCATCCCAGCTCTGCTGCTGCTCCTTCCCAGTCCCAGCTCTGCTTTCCCAGTCCCAGCTCTGCTCCTTCCCAGTCCCAGCTCTGCTCCTTCCCAGTCCCAGTCCCAGTGCCACCCTCCCAGTCCCAGTGCCACCCTCCCAGTCCCAGTGCCACCCTCCCAGTCTCAGCACTGCTCCTTCCCAGTCCCAGCTCTGCTCCTTCCCAGTCCCAGTCCCAGTGCCACCGTCCCAGTCCAGCTCTGCTCCTTCCCAGTCCCAGTGCCACTCTCCCTGTCCCAGCATTTCTCTCCCAGTCCCAGCACTGCTTTCCCAGTCCAGCTCTACTCCTTCCCAGTCCCAGCACTGTTCTCCCACTCCAGCACTGCTCTCCCAGTCCAACATTGCTCTCCCAGTCCCAGCATTGTTCCTTCCCAGTCCAGCACTGGTTTCCCAGTCCCAGCTCTGCTCATTCCCAGTCCAGCTCTGCTCTCCCAGTCCCAGCTCTGCTCTCCCAGTCCCAGCTCTGCTCCTTCCCAGTCCCAGCTCTGCTCCTTCCCAGTCCATCACTGGTTTCCCAGTCCCAGCTCTGCTCCTTCTCAGTCCCAGCTCTGTTCTCCCAGTCCATCACTGCTGTCCCAGTCCCAGCTCTGCTCCTTCCCAGTCCATCACTGGTTTCCCAGTCCAGCTCTGCTCCTTCCCAGTAGGAGCAGTCAGCAATTCTGCAGCTCAGCAGGCTCCTTGCAGGGCTGCTGGGGAAAGGCTGCAGAGGTGCCACGATTTATTATTTCTCAATTTAAGCTTTGTTGTTTTCCTTTCTAAAACAAACCCCCAGGAAGGGGTTTGAAATATCAGGACATTTGATCCTGAGTGCATTATAAACCCTAAACACCAACAATCTGGCCAGCATTAAAATCCCTTCCTGGGCAGCATCAATCCCAAGCTGCCCAGCTCGGGGGGTGTTTTCATTGACTCCATTTCAGTGTCACTTGGAATGGGCTGTCCCCGTGCCAGCAGGCAGAGAGAGGAGCTGGGACAGATTGATTTCAGGGCCGTGTTGCTCTGCAGAGGAATCCAAGTACATTTCTTCCCCCACTTTGCATGGAAAGCTATTTTTCTTCCTTGCTGCCTCATCCTGGCCAAGAAAGAGGCTCCGACGTGAACTCACTTGGCAGGAGAGGGGGATGATTGGTAACTTCATCTCGTGGTTCCTTTCTGTTGGGTTTTTTTATTTTTTTTTCTTTTTTAACTGTTTGTGGCTGTTCTTGTTGCAGTGAGGAAGGAAAGTGGGAGATGGGGGAGAGCAGAGGGTGAGGGAGAGAAGGGGATAAATGGGATGGGGGATAAATGGGAACAGAGGATAAATGGGATGGGGGATAAATGGGAACAGAGGATAAATGGGACCGGACATGGAGGGGAGCAGAGGATAGGGGACAGCAGGGGATAGGGGAGAACAGGGGATAAATGGGAGCAAGGAATAAATGGGAGCAGGGAATAAATGGGAGCAAGGGATAAATGGGAGCAGGGAATGAATGGGAGCAGGGGATAAATGGGACCAGGATATGGAGGGGAGCAGAGGATAGGGGAGAGCAGGGGATGGGGAAGAGCAGGGGATAAATGGAGCAGGGGATAAATGGGAGCAAAGAATAAATGGGAGCAAGGAATAAACGCGAGCAGGGGATAAATGGGAGCAGGACATGGAGGGGAACAGGGGATGGGGGAAATCAGGGAATGGGGGAAATCAGGGGGTAAATGGGAGCAGGGGATGGGGGAGAGCAGGGGATAAATGGGAGCAGGGGGTAAATGGGAGTGAGGGATAAATGGGATGGGGGATAAATGGAGGAGGGGATAAATGGGAGCAGGGGATGGAGGGGAAAAGGGGATAGGGGAGAGCAGGGGATGGGGGAAATCAGGGGATGGGAGAGAGAAGGGGATAAATGGGAGCAGGGGATAAATGGGAGCAGGATATGGAGGGGAGAAGGGATAGGGGAGAGCAGGGGATAAATGGGAGCAGAGGATAAATGGGAGCAGAGGATAAACAGGAGCAGGTGATAAATGGGAGCAAGGGAGAAATGGGACCAGGAGATAAATGGGAGCAGGACATGGAGGGGAGCAGGGATAGGGGAGAGCAGGGAGCAGGGTGGATGGGAGCAGGGAATGGGATGGGTGGGAGAAGGGGATGGAGGAGAGCAGGGAGCAGGATGGATGGGAGCAGGGAATGGGATGGGTGGGAGAAGGGGATGGAGGAGAGCAGGGACCATGTGGGAAATCAGGGATTGGGTGGGAGCAGGGGATGAAGGCAAGCAGGAGCTGGAGGGAGCAGGGGATGGGCAGAACAGGGAATGGAGGACACAGGGACTGTCTGGAGCCGTGCACTCACCCCAGCTCATTGTGTGGCAGGGGACAACATCACCATGGTGATTTTAATCAATCTGTTAACGAAGATCTGACACTCAGGACCCCGCTGTGGCTCTGCCCAGCACCTCTGACTCCCCTTTCCTGCTGTTTCCCCTCGTGGGGAACAGAAATAAATCCCCCAAGGGGACTGAGACCCCCTGCAACCCCCCCAGGCTGTGGTGGCAGGGCTGAGCTGCATTCCCACATTGCTGGGGACAAAAGGGTGACACAAATGTCCTGAGTCATCAGGATGCCCAGGGATGGGTTTGATTTCACATGGGCAGGAGCGTGTCTGTCCCAGCACACATCTGTCTGTCCCAGCACACATCTGTCTGTCCCAGCACACGTCTGTCTGTCCCAGCACATGTCTGTGTGTCCATCCTGCTCTGCCTCGTGCCAGGCTCACTGCAGGAGCCCCTTGGGACCCTTCCTGGCCCCATTTCTGCTTTCTCCTCCCCCCCAGATCACCCCAGTGCCGGGTTCCCATCGAGCCTGTGTCTCTCTCCTCTCACCCAGCCAAGTGCCCCGTGCCTCCCCCTCGGCCTCTGTGGAATATTTGTGCCCATGGAATGGTCTCATTAAGGCAGAGTAATTAGCAGTCCCTTGGCTGCCCTCCACAGCTCATTCCATCCCTGTTCCTGCTCTTCCCACCTCCTGTGCCTCAGCCAGGCTCTGCAGGGATGCTGTGGGGTTGAGCCAGGACATGGGGAGGAGGGAAAGTTTGGGGTGTCCCCATTTTGGGGAGCAGAGATGGTGTCAGAGAGGGGCTGGAGAGGTTCTGGTGATCCCTTGGACATAGGAGATGCAGGCATGGTGCTGCACCAGAATAGAGAAGAGGAGGAAAGTTTGGGGTGTCCCCATTTTGGGGAGCAGAGATGGTGTCAGTGAGGGGCTGGAGAAGTTCTGGTGATCCCTTGGACATGGGAGATGCAGCCATGGAGCAGAGCATGGCCTCAAGAGGAGGCAATTTTGGGGTGTCCTCACCCTGAGGAGCAGAGATTGTGTCAGTGAGGGGCTGGAGAGGTTCTGGTGATCCCTTGGACATGGTTCCCCTTCAGATACAGCTGTGATGCTGCACCAGAATAGAGAAGAGGAGGAAAGTTTGGGGTGTCCCCATTTTGGGGAGCAGAGATGGTGTCAGAGAGGGGCTGGAGAGGTTCTGGTGATCCCTTGGTTCCCCTTCGCTGGGGTTCCAAGGCACAGACAGCCCATGGACTGGGGTGTCCCAGGGCTCTATGGAGAAGGGCAGTGCTCCAGCCTGTCCCCAAGGCTGGCATGTCCCCCTGAGGGGGCTCTGTCACCCCCTGAGGCACATTTGGCTCGCTCAGGTCGGGCGTGAGCACTCCCAGAGCCCCAGGGATCCATCCCAGCACCGACTCAGACGTCCTGGCTGAGGTCCACCAGCTTCCACCCAGCGGTTCCTCCTCTCAGAGAAACATCTCAGCAGAAAGGAAGGGGGGTGAATTTATTTATTTTTGAGCCTGCTTTGCTGAGGCAACCAGGCTGACGTGAGGGCTGTGTGGTGGTGTGGCAGCCGTTCCCCCTTCCTGCCCTGCTCGGACACAAGGACTTGGCTGTTCCTGGGAGCAGGGGGGACCCTCAGGGTGTCCGTCCGTCCGTCCGTCCGGCGCCCTCGGGGGCGGGAGTTTGTCTTTGTGCTCGTCCTGTTAACATACTTCTAATTAAGGAAAATTGTCCCCAGGAGCAGTGTTTATCCAGGCGGTCACAGAGACGGGCTTGTTCTCCCAGGGAGAGGATGTCTGTGGAGGGGGAAAAGAGACAGAAATTCCTCCAGATTATGGCATTATGTAAATGTATCAACGGATCATTCCTATTAAAAAAAAAAAAAAAAAAGGAAAGTAGGAAACCGATGGATTTCAGCAGCCCTGGGGATTGCATTCCTGACGAGCCTCCGTTCCTGCGCCGCCGGCGTTTCAGAGCCGAAATATTCGGCCACTTTTCCAAGATGTTTTTCCTCCCTGGGCGCCTGGGGGGGCTCTTGGGGCCACCCCCCAGCCCTCCCAGGCTTCTTTTCTTGCTGGGTGGCAATTTGGCCACGGTTCCTGCTTGCCCTTTGGGGTGGCTTGTGCCCGGAGCAGGGGATGTGGTGTCTGCTGCTCTCCATGGGATGTGCTGTGGATGGGCAGCTCTGATGTGAGCCGTGGATTCTGTGCTTTGTGCCAAGGCTGGTTGACCCTGGGGAAGCAAGAACCAGCTGTTTATAGGACTTTAATATTCTTTATTTCTTTATTATTCTTTATTTCTTTGTTATTCGTTATTTATTCTTTATTATTCGTTATTTATTATTCGTCATTTAAATATTATTCGTTTGTGTCAAGGCTGGTTGACCCTGGGGAAGCAAGAACCAGCTGTTTATAGGACTTTAATATTCTTTATTTCTTTATTTTTCTCCATTTTTTTGTTATTTTTTATTTATTCTTTATTATTCATTATTTGTTCTTTATTATTCATTATTTATTATTCGTCATTTAAATATTATTCGTTTGTGTCAAGGCTGGTTGACCCTAGGGAAGTAAGAACCAGCTGTTTATAGGACTTTAATATTCTTTATTTTTTCTTTATTTCTTTATTTTTCTTCATTTCTTTGTTATTCGTTTATTTAATATTCTTCATTATTCGTTATTTCTTTATTATTCGTTATTCTTTATTATTCGTTATTCTTTATTATTCGTTATTTATTATTCGTCATTTAAATATTATTTGTTTGTGTCAAGGCTGGTTGACCCTGGTGAAGCAAGAACCAGCTGTTTATAGGACTTTAATATTCTTTATTTATTTCTTTATTTCTTTATTTATTCTTTATTATTCTTTATTTCTTTATTTTTCTTTATTTCTTTATTATTCATTATTTAAAGCCAGATGTTGGCAGTGGTGGTGGGTCCATCTCTGTCCTCTGTCCCTTGTGCTGGGGCGAGGGGGAAAATGCTCCTCAGCAGAATGGGAACAAGGATTTGGTGTCAGAGCTCCGTGCCCAGGGATGTTTTTGGCTGCTTCAAGCAGAGCTGGGACCTCTCCTGCCCTCCATCCCTGTCCTGCTCTCCTGGAAATGCTCCCTTGAGGGGTAGCTGGGGAGTGGAATTTCTCCCAGACTTGGAATCATGGAATTATTAAAGTTGGAAAAGCCCTCTAAGACCCTCAAATCCAACCACTAACCCAGACCTGCCAGGTCATGGCTGAAATGTGTCCCCAAGTGCCACATCCAGGATGTTTTTGGCTGCTTCAAGCAGAGCTGGGACCTCTCCTGCCCTCCATCCCTGTCCTGCTGCCCTGGGAATGCTCCCTTGAGGGGTAGCATGGAAGTGGAATTTCTCCCAGACTTGGAATCATGGAATTATTAAAGTTGGAAAACCCTCTAAGACCCTCAAATCCAACCACTAACCCAGTGCTGCCAGATTGTCACCAAAATGGGTCCCCAAGTGCCACATCCACACATTTCAGGAGGAATTTCTTCATGGAAAGGCACTGAGAGGGAGGTGGTGGAGTGCCCATCCCTGGAGGTATCTGAGGAACATCTGGATGTGGCACTCAGGGATGGACTCGATGGTCCTGGAAGGTTTTTCCAACCTCAGGAATTCTGGAATTCAGGGATTTTTTTTGCTGTTTGGATTTTTTTTGCTGTTTGGATTTTTTCCTGAGCTTGTTGAACCTCTGTGAATACAGGGAGTTTCTCCTTTTCCTTGCTCAGTGCTTCAGGAGCCTGGAGGAGCTGCTGGGTGGCTTCATCCCCTCACAGCTCCTGGTGTCCCTGATGGTCCTGGAGTACTTTTCTAACCTCAGGGATTCTGGAATTCAGGGATTGAAAAGTTAGAAAAGCCCTCTAAGACCCTTGAGTCCAACCATTAACCCAGAGCTAACAGGTCATCACTGAAATGTGTCCCCAAGTGCCACATCCACACATTTCAGGAGGAATTTCTTCATGGAAAGGCATTGGGAGGAGGTGGTGGAGTGCCCATCCCTGGAGATGTCTGAGGAACATCTGGATGTGGCACTCAGGGATGGACTCGATGGTCCTGGAGGGTTTTTCCAACCTCAGGGATTCTGGAATTCAGGGATTGAAAAGTTGGAAAAGCCCCCTAAGACCCTTGAGTCCAACCATTAACCCAGGCTAACAGGTCATCACTGAAATGTGTCCCCAAGTGCCACATCCACACATTTCAGGAGGAATTTCTTCATGGAAAGGGTTGGAATTTCTTCATGGAAAGGCATTGAGAGGGAGATGGTGGAGTGCCCATCCCTGGAGATGTCTGAGGAACATCTGGATGTGGCACTCAGGGATCGACTCGATGGTCCTGCAGGGTTTTTCCAACCTCAGGGATTCTGGAACTCAGGGATTTTTTTTGCTGTTTTGGTTTTTTCCTGAGCTTGTTGAACCTCTGTGAATACAGGGAGTTTCTCCTTTTCCTTGCTCAGTGCTTCAGGAGCCTGGAGGAGCTGCTGGGTGGCCTCATCCCCTCACAGCTCGTGGTGTCCCTGATGGTCCTGCAGGGTTTTTCCAACCTCAGGAATTCTGGAACTCAGGGATTTTTTTTGCTGTTTTGATTTTTTCCTGAGCTTGTTGAACCTCTGTGAATACAGGGAGTTTCTCCTTTTCCTTGCTCAGTGCTTCAGGAGCCTGGAGGAGCTGCTGGGTGGCTTCATCCCCTCACAGCTGTTTGAGGACTGTCGAAATCCCTGCGTTTAATGCGAGGGAAAATTTTGTGTTTCCTTCCTCCTCCTGTCAGGCCACAATTGATGTGTTTGCAGGCTGCACAGCAACTGATTCATGCAGAGCAAAGTTATTTGCTGGGTCAGCAAAGCTCCTTCCCAAAAAAAAAAAAAACCCAAAAAACCCACAGCCCTGCAGTGCCTCACTGGAATGGGGTAAATGGAGTTAAGGGAGGGAGAACTTTGGGCTGCAGCTCCAGTGGGAAATGTGGGAATTGTGTCAAGGAGTTCTTTGAGTGGGATTGTCCCACCTGGAGCTCTGGGATCCCGCAGGAGAAGGAGGCCAGGGCTGGAGGGTTGGAGCCAGGCTGGAGAGCTGGGGCTGAGAAGAGCTCAGAGCTTCTTCCAGGGCCTGAAGAGGCTCCAGAAGAGCTGGGGACAAGGGCTTGGAGTGACAGGACACAGGGAAATGGTTTCCCACTGACACAGAGTGGGGTTAGGTGGGATTTTAGGAAGAAATTCCTCCCCTGGATCCCTGGAAGTGCCCAAGGCCAGGTTGGATGGAGCTTGGAGCAACCTGGGATAGTGGAAGGTGTCTGAGGTGGGACTGAGATGATCTTTTGACCCAAACCAGTCTGGGATTCTCTGAAAGGGGAAAATCCAAGCTCAGTGTGACAGAGTTTTGTGGCAGGGACCTCAGGAACAGCTCGGTGGGGATCACTCAGGCTCCAGGGAGAGCTCAGAGCTTCTTCCAGCACCTGAAGAGGCTCCAGAAGAGCTGGGGACAAGGGCTTGGAGTGACAGGACACAGGGAAATGGCTTCTCACTGACACAGAGTGGGGTTAGGTGGGATTTTGGAGATTTTGGGAAGAAATTTTGGAGATTTGGAGATTTTGGGAAGAAATTCGTCCCTGTGAGGGTGGGGATGCCCCTGGATCCCTGGAAGTGTCCAAGGCCAACCTTGGAGCAACCTGGGATAGTGGAAGGTGTCTGAGGTGGGACTGAGATGATCTTTTGACCCAAACCAGTCTGAGATTCTCTGAAAGGGGAAAATCCAAGCTCAGTGTGACAGAGTTTTGTGGCAGGGACCTCAGGAACAGCTTGGTGGGGATCACTCGGGCCCTGGCGGGTGTGAAACCAGGAAACATCTGTGAGGGTGGCTTTTGGGGTTTCCTGAAGTTGCCAACCCGCCCGTGTTGAGCAATTTTAATGAAGTTCCCTCATCCTCCATCCTCCCTCCCTGCTGGCAAGGCCACCTCTTCCCCCCACCGCCCAAAATGGGGCTGCTGGCCTGGACCCCATCCCTGTCCCCGTCCCTGTGAGGTTTTTTTGGCGGCCTGTCCCAGGAAGAGCCTTGGAAAGCTGAAATTCCCTGCTCTCTGCCCCCACCAGCTCCCTTCCAAAAGCTCTCAAATAAATAAATCTTGGGAAATGAGCTCGGCGTGTCGCAATCGCCGAGGTTGAGCAAGGAGAGGGATTCATTCCAGGATGGGAATTTTTTGGGGGGGGGGGGTTAGAGGCACACGAGGGGGGCTCTGGGAGGGAGGGGGGTGGTCTCTGCCCCTGGGATTCTCTGTGGAAATCACCTATGACCCTTCCAGGTCCCCTCAGATGGGTTCAAAGGGTGTTTTTATGGCCATGGGTGGTCGTGGGACCATCCCTGGGCATCCATTCTTGTGGGGGGGGGACACAGGGGGAGACTCCCCCCCTCTCCAAAAATTGAGAAGGAGCTGGGTTAAAGTGTCTGCAGGCCAATGCCAGGGCTTAAAAATAGCTGTTTTCTAAATTAGCTTCCACCAGAAGTTCGAGAGGAAATCCAGGTTTAGCTGAGGCTACAAGAAAGAGCTGAAAATAATAATAATTAATAATAATGATGATGATGATAAAACAACAGTGGTAATGAGAAAGAAATAAAAAGTGATTCCTGCGAAGGAGAGGGGAGGATGGTGAGCAGGGAGAGAAGGAGCAAAGCTGGAAAACAAAAGCCTTTGAGGAGGGTAATGCTTTCCAGCTGCAAAAATAAAGCCTGGGAGAGGAACAAGTGCTTGCGTCACCCCAAACCCCCCGGCCCTGGGCTGCCCTGCTCGGAGCTGGGGCTCATCTGGACACCCCCAGCTGGACCAGGACCCTCTTTTCCCTTGGCTTGGGGCAGGATGGGTGTGAGGGGAGCACGGGGCTGGAATTCTGTGCCTTGTTTTGGCTGTTTTCCTCTTTGAGTGTTGGGCTGGGGCTCATCTGGACACCCCCAGCTGGACCAGGACCCTCTTTTCCCCTGGCTTGGGGCAGGATGGGTGTGAGGGGAGCACGGGGCTGGAATTCTGTGCCTTGTTTTGGCCGTTTTCCTCTCTGAGTGTTGGGCTGGGGCTCATCTGGACACCCCCAGCTGGACGAGGACCCTCTTTTCCCCTGGGTTGGAGCAGGATGGGTGTGAGGGGAGCTCTGGGTTGGAATTCTGTGCCTTGTTTTGGCTGTTTTCCTCTTTGAGTGTTGGGCTGGACTCAGCTCCAGCTTGGAGGGAGAGGTGGGAAAGGGGCTCTGGGATGGGGCACAGGTGGTTGGACCCCTCAAGGAGGAGAATTTGGGGGTCTGAGCCGTGGTGGGGGCCCCCTGAGCCGATCTGCCAACGCTCCCCATCCGCCCCTGCTTGGATCTCTCCTCCTGGTCCTGTGACTCTGACTCAGCCACGCAGGCGCCAGCCAAGCCCTGCTTTTTTTGGGGAATTCTTGCACATCCCTTTGCTCAAGTGTTTCTCGCCCCAGCAGGGCCCTGCCACCCCCTCCCCACGTCACAGGGGGGTTTGGGGAGCAGGGTGACAGCAGGGCTCTGTCTCGGGGGCAGAATGTGACCCCAATGTGCATTTTTAGGTGGTTTTCACCCCAAACCCCTCCTGCCCCAGGAGCTGGGGGGTCCTGGTTGGAGCAGGAGCCCCCACAAACCCTGTGCCAGCCCTGGCACGTTGGGCAGGACTTTGGGAGCCCTGTTTGGGGTTGATTCCTTGGCTTGGGCTGTTCCTACTTGATATCACATCCCTTTGCTCAAGTGTTTCTCACCCTGGCAAGGTCCTGCCACCCCCTCCCTATTCCCAGTGTTCCTGCATGTCAAAGGGGGGTTTGGGGGTGCTGGTGGGGAGCAGGGGAGGGCTGTGGGTGACAGCAGGGCTCTGTCTCGGGGGCAGAATGTGACCCCAATGTGCATTTTTAGGTGGTTTTCACCCCAAACCCTTCCTGCCCCAGGAGCTGGGGGGTCCTGGTTGGAGCAGGAGCCCCCCCAAAACCCTGTGCCAGCCCTGGCACGTTGGGCAGTGCATTGGGAGCCCTGTTTGGGGTTGATTCCTTGGCTTGATTGAGGTTGTTTCCTCCTTGTTTGAGGTTGATTCCTTGGCTTGGGCTGTTTCCACTTGATTTTACATCCCCAAGTGTTTCTCACCCCCTCCCCACGTCACAGGGGGGTTTGGGGAGCAGGGTGACAGCAGGGCTCTGTCTCAGGGACAGAACTTGTCACCCCATGTTCATTTTTAGGTGGTTTTCACCCCAAACCCCTCTTCGCCCCATGAGCTGGGGCGTCCTGACTGGAGCAGGAGCCCCCCCAAACCCTGTGCCAGCCCTGGCACGTCGGAAGCCCTGCACCAGGCTTGGTTTGGGTTGATTACTCATTCCTTTGGCTCGGGCTGTTCCCACTTGTTTTTACGAGCCGCCTCTCACCGGGTGGTGGCTGCGGGCGCTGCAGCCTCGCCTTCCGGAGGAGGGGGGGTCAATGTCGGCATCTCTGTCCCCATCCCTGTCCCATCCCTGTCCCCATCCCTGTCCCAGGGCCTCAAGCGAGCTGGGTGAGCTGGCCCGGCTCGCTCAGCGATGGGGATTGGGGTTTGTGCACCCCAAACTCTCCGTGTGCTCATCCCAGCCCGGCTGTGTGGATGGAGAGCCCCGGGACCAAGGGTGGGGTGGGGGCATTGCAAAACCTCCTGGCTTGGTTCGTGTTTTCCTGCTGTGTTGGTTAATAATTCAGTGCTGTCTGGCCCTGCTCCACCAGGGCTGTCTGGGTCTCACTGACCTTGGGGTCCTGAGGGTGGGGGGCTGTTCTGGCTCATCCTTGCTCATCTGGGGCTGGCTGAGTCCTGCTGACCGCAGGGTGCTCAGGCTGAGAGGATGCTGTGGCTCATTCCTGGTCCTCCAGGGTTCTCTGAGTCTTCCTGATCTTGGGGTGCTGGGGCTGGGGGTCACTGTGCCCCATCTCTGCTCCTTCCCCAGGGCTCTCTGGCTCCCTCTGACCTCTGGGTCCTTCTGCCCATCCCTGCTGTGCCCATCCCTGCTGTGCCCATCCCTGCTCTGCCCCATCCCTGCTGTGCCCATCCCTGCTGTGCCCATCCCTTCTGTGCCCATCCCTGCTCTGCCCATCTCTGCTGTACCCTGTCCCTGCTGTGCCCCGTCCCTTCTGTGCCCATCCCTGCTGTGCCCCGTCCCTGTTCTGCCCCGTCCCTGCTGTGCCCATCCCTGCTGTGCCCATCCCTGCTGTGCCCATCCCTGCTCTGCCCCATCCCTTCTGTGCCCATCTCTGCTCTGCCCATCCCTGCTGTGCCCCATCTCTGCTGTGCCCCATCCCTGCTGTGCCCCATCCCTTCTGTGCCCATCCCTGCTGTGCCCATCCCTGCTGTGCCCATCCCTGCTCCGCCCTGTCCATTCTCTCTGTGGTGCTGTGGTGATGGGAATGCAGGGTCTGGGGGTGCGCCGATCCAAGGACAGCTCCCCAAAACCCCTGAGATCTCTGGGAGCTGCAGCCCCTCAGCCTGGCCTCTGTCCTGGCAGCTCAGGAGGGGCTGAGCAGCTGAGCCATGCCAGGCAGGAATCAGGCCCGTTGGGTTGATCAGATTTAACTGGTTTAATTAAATCCTCACTGGCTTTCACTGGTTTAATTAAATACTCACATGCTGCCTGCCAGGTGCTGCCTCTCACCTGCTCCAGGGTGTCCCTGCAGCTCTGGGTTAGCTCTGCTCCCCACCTTGCCCGGCGGGGTCTGCCCTTGTGCCACGTGTGCCATCATCCCGAGGGCTGTCGGGGCCCCTTCCCTGCTGCCCCCCTCCTCTGCAGCACGCCCGGCAGAGCTTCCCCCGCCCCACTGGGATTCCTGAGGGAGCAATTCCCAATATTCCTGTGGGATGAATTCTTAGGTTTTCTGCAGGGTGAATTCCCTGAATTCCTTCAGGGTGAATTCCCAGTGTTCTTGCAGGGTGAATTCCCAGTGTTTCTGCAGGGTAAATTCCCTGCAGGGTAAATTCCCTGCAGGATGAATTCCTAATATTCCTTCAGGGTGAATTCCCAGTGTTGCTGCAGGGTCAATTCCCAATATTCCTTCAGGGTGAACTCCCAGTGTTCCTGCAGGGTGAATTCCCAATATTCCTGTGGCATGAATTCCCAATATTCCTGTGGGATGAATTCTTAGGTTTTCTGCAGGGTGAATTCCTAATAATTCTTCAGGGTGAATTCCCAGTATTCCTTCAGGGTAAATTCCCACTGTTCCTGCAGGATGAATTCCTAATATTCCTTCAGGGTGAATTCCCAGTGTTGCTGCAGGGTCAATTCCCAATATTCCTGTGGGATGAATTCCCAGTGTTTCTGCAGGGTGAATTCCCAATATTCCTGCAGGATGAATTCCCAGTGTTCGTGCTGGGTGAATTCCCAATATTCCTTCAGGGTGAATTCCCAGTGTTCCTGCAGGGTGAATTCCTAATAATTCTTCAGGGTGAATTCCCAGTGTTCTTCCAGGGTGAATTCTCAGTATTCCTGTGGGATGAATTCCCAGTGTTTCTGCAGGATAAATTCCCACTGTTCCTGCAGGATGAATTCCTAATATTCCTTCAGGGTGAATTCCCAGTGTTGCTGCAGGGTCAATTCCCAGTATTCCTGTGGGATGAATTCCCAGTGTTCCTGCTGGGTGAATTCCCAATATTCCTGCAGGATGAATTCCCAATATTCCTTCAGGATGAATTCCCAGGGTTTCTGCAGGATGAATTCCCAATATTCCTGTGGGATGAATTCCCAGTGTTCCTGCAGGGTGAATTCCCAGTGTTCCTGCAGGATGAATTCCCAGGGTTCCTGCAGGATGAATTCCCAGGGTTCCTGCAGGATGAATTCCCAGGGTTTCTGCAGAATGCTCTCCTGGTGTTCCCACCAGATGCTCTCCTGGTTGTGTGTGATGTTTCTGGCTTGTCTGGGGGCTGCAGATCTCCCTGGGGAGCAGAGGATGGGATGCCATGTGTCCTGTGGGTGCCCTGTGGGTTCTCTGGGTGCCATGGGTGCCTTGTGGGTGCCCTGTGGGTGCTCTGGGTGCCCTGTGGGTGCTGTGGGTGACCTGTGGGTGCCCTGTGGTTGCTCTGTGGGTGCTGTGGATGCTGTGGGTGCCCTGTGGGTGCTCTGGGTGCCCTGTGGTTGCTCTGTGGGTGCCTTGTGTGCCCTGTGAGTGCGCTGTGGGTGCTGTGGGTGACCTTTGGTTGCTCTGGGGGTGCCATGGGTGCTGTGGATGCCCTGTGGGTGCTGTGGATGCCCTGTGGGTGCTCTGGGTGACCTGTGAGTGCCCTGTGGGTGCTGTGGGTGACCTTTGGTTACTCTGGGGGTCCCATGGGTGCTGTGGGTGCCCCGTGGGTGCTGTGGGTGCCCTGTGGGTGCTCTGGGTGCCCTGTGGGTGCTCTGGGTGCCCTGTGCTCCACGCCGGTTCCTTCTGTAGGGGTGCAGCTCCCAGTGCACTCCTGGCTCCCATGGTCTCATTCCTTGCCTGTGCTGGTGTTTGTGACCCTGGGGGCTCCTGGCTCTGCCCTCACCCCCCTTTCCCTCCCTGTCCTGGCCCAGATGTGGAGCAGATGGCCATCGACTGGCTCACGGGCAACTTCTACTTCGTGGATGACATCGATGACAGGATCTTTGTGTGCAACAAGAACGGGGACACCTGTGTCACACTGCTGGACCTGGAGCTCTAAACACCCAAGGGAATCGCACTGGACCCAGCCATGGGGTGAGTCCTGGCACTTCACCACCCTTGGGACAACTGGGGACCCTCTGGCCTGGGGGATTTCCTGTACCTGCAGGACATTTTCCCACCCACCTGGCCCAGCTCAGGATAAGCTGCTGCTTCCACTGGTGCCACACAGCCTGGGCACAGCTTTGCTCCAGATTTTGGGAGCTGGAGTGGTTTTTGGGAGCTGGAGTGGCTTTTGGGAGCTGGAGTGGCTTTTGGGAGCTGGAGTGGTTTTTGGGAGCTGAAATAGCTTTTGGGAGCTGGAGTGACTCCATGCACAGCCAGAGCAGCTCCTTTGTGTCTGTGTCTCTGTCCAAGATGTGGCCACAGCTTTGCTCCAGATTTTGGGAGCTGGAGTGGTTTTTGGGAGCTGGAATGGTTTTTAGGAGCTGAAGTGGCTCTCGTGCACAGCCAGAGCAGCTCTGTGTCTCTATCCAAGATATGGGCACAGCTTTGCCCCAGATTTTGGGAGCTGAAGTTTTGGGATTGGAGATTTTTGGGAGCTGGAGTGGTTTTTAGGAGCTCAGTCC
>CM032381.1:1114005-1158581 GCA_019023105.1 Diglossa brunneiventris
TCCCTGTCCCTGATCACCCACCCCATCTAACAGCGCCTCTCCTCCTCCCCACACGCACAGATCGTGTATGAGGGCCCGGAGCTGAACCACGCCTTCGGGCTGTGCCACTACAGCAATTTTCTGTTCTGGACCGAGTACCGCAGCGGCAGCATCTACGGCTGGAGCAGGCGTCCAAAGCCGTGAGCCTGCTGCGCAACGAGCGGCCCGCCCATCTTCGAGATCCGCATGTACGACGCCCAGCAGCAGCAAGGTGAGAGCCCACCAGGGGCTGGGGGACAGGCTGAGCTTCCTAAGCAGCCCCTCACCTCTTTTGGTTTCCTTTTAGCCATCCCCATGCTCCTTGTTTTCCTTTCCTGTTGTTCATTCCCTGGTCTTCCAGCCTTCCATCTTTTTGCCCACCCTAATTCCTGTGTTGCCTGAGGAGCTCCTGTGGCCTCACGTGGGGTTTCCAGGACTCTCTCAACAGCAGCTGTTGAGGGAGTCCAGGGGGTGGGGGGCAAGTCTGAGCTTCCCCCCACCTCTTTTTGTTGCCTTTTAGCCGTCCCTGTGCTCCTTGTTTTTCTTCCCTGTTGTTCATGCCCTGCCCTTCCAGCCTTCCCTCTATTTTCTACCCTAATTCCATCAGGCTCTGTGTCACCTGAGGGGTCCCCATGGCCTCACCTGGGGTTTCCAGTTGCCTTCCAGCTGTGGCTGCTGTTGAGGGAGTCCAGGGGGGCTGGGGGGCAAGTCTGAGCTTCCCCCCACCTCTTTTTCTTTCCTTTTAGCCATCCCCATGTTCCTTGTTTTTCTTCCCTGTTGTTCATGCCCTGCCCTTCCAGCCTTCCCTCTTTTTTCTCACCCTAATTCCATCAGGCTCTGTGTCCCCATGGCCTCACCTGGGGTTTCCAGCTGGCTTCCTGGTGTGGTTGCTGTTGAGGGAGTCCAGGGGCTGGGGGGCGAGTCTGAGTTTCCTCAGCAATCCCCCTCCTCTTTTTGTTGCCTGTTAGCTGTCCCCACGCTCCTTGTTTTTCTTTCCTGTTCATTCTCTGCCCTCCCTCTTTTTTCCCACCCTAATTCCATCAGGCTCTGTGTCCCCTGAGGGGTCCCCATGGCCTCACCTGGGTTTCCAGCTGCTTTCCAGCTGTGACTGCCCCCAGAGGCTGGGGGTTCCCAGCACACCTGTGGGTCTGCAGGGCTCCCTGGGCACTGAAATGCCATCTCCTCACCCTTTCCCTCCACAGTGGGCTCCAACAAATGCCGTGTCAACAACGGGGGCTGCAGCAGCCTGTGCCTGGCCACCCCCCGGGGCCGTCAGTGCGCCTGTGCCGAGGACCAGATCCTGGGGTCAGACTCTGTCACCTGCCAGGGTAGGCTGGGACCCTTTTGGGGGCTCTCCCCATGGGATGCTGCACTTGATCACTTGGTTCAAATCCTGCCTGTGCTTTCCCCTGGGCAGCCAATCCATCCTACATCCCCCCGCCGCAGTGCCAGCCCGGGGAGTTCGCCTGCAAGAACAACCGCTGCATCCAGGAGCGCTGGAAATGCGACGGGGACAACGACTGCCTGGACAACAGTGACGAGGCCCCCGAGCTCTGCCGTGGGTGATCCCTCCTGGGCGGTGGGATTTGGGCTCCTCCAGATGTGGAGGCAGTGGTTGGGTAGCCAGGACTCCTCTGTCCCCTCTCCAGCTCCTTTGGGGCAATGGTCCATGTGCCATCCATGCCCTTCTTTGGGGCAGTGCTGACCCCTGTCCCTGTCCTTGTCCCTGTCCCATCCATGCCCTACTTTGGGGCAGTGCTCACCCTGTCCCTGTGCCATCCATCTCCTCCTTTGGGGCAGTGCTGACCCCTGTCCCTGTCCCTGTCCCTGTGCCATCCATGCCCTCCTTTGGGGCAGCACTGACCCCTGTCCATGCCCTCCTTTGGGGCAGTGCTGACCCTGTCCCTGTGCCATCCATGCCCTCATTGGGGGCAGCACAGGAGAGTTAGTTGAGATTCTGATGCCAAGTTTGAGGCTCCAGCCCTTTTCTGTCCCAGTTTTCTCTTCGTTGGAGGGATGGGGTGGGATGAGGGGCAGATCCTCAGTGTTGTTTCCCCCCACAGACCAGCACACCTGCCCCTCAGACCGCTTCAAGTGCAAGAACAACCGCTGCATCCCCAACCGCTGGCTCTGCGACGGGGACAACGACTGTGGCAACAACGAGGACGAGTCCAACTCCACCTGCTCAGGTGAGGACCCTGCCTTGTCCTCAGGGAGCCTCAGGAGAGCCTGTGCTGAGCCACAACCTGAGATTTTGCAGTCTCACATGTGCCCAATACCCCTTGGCTTTGCGCCTGGGCCTCTCAGGATCCCCAGGGGGTTGTTCCCCACCTTCCCCTGACAAAACAAGGTACAATGGGCCATTAACACTCCATCTGTCCTTCCTGGCCAGCCCGGACCTGCTCCCCCAACCAGTTCTCCTGCGCCAGTGGCCGCTGCATCCCCATCTCCTGGACGTGTGACCTGGATGATGACTGTGGGGACCGCTCTGACGAGTCTGCCTCGTGTGGTGAGCTGGGACTGGGAGCTGTCTTGGTTTGGAAAGACAGGAGTCTGCCAAGGAAGGCAGGAGCTTCCCCTGAAATGGAGAATGTAAACCCTCCCCACCCTTCTGAATTGCTATAAATTTTAAATTAAGGAGCTCTCAGGCAAAAAATATGGGAGCAGGAAATAACAGCTCTTAACTAGGGAAGAAAAATAAAGGATGAAATAAACAATGCAGTACACTAGAACAGCACTGACAGAGTCAGAACCCAACCTGACACCCTGTGGGTCAGGGTGTTGGCAGCAGTCCCATTGGAATTGTGGCTCAGCCCTCCTGCAGTGTCAGGGGTGGTTCTGCTGGAGCAAGGGGGATCTGTAGAGAAGGATGTATTCTTCCTCTGAAGAGACAGCTGCTGTTCCTCTGGGGAAGCCAGTGGAGAAGCCGTGCTGGTGTCTCAAAAACCTCTGGATTATATCTGGGTAGGAATGTTTGAAATCTCAGATTATATCCAGGTAGGAATGCTTGGCTCCTCCCCCCCTGGGCTCACATCTCCCAGTGGGATGCTGTAGCTCTTATCAGCCATGCAGTGACATTCAATAGCTGTTATCAGCAATGTCCCCTCCCCAGGGAGGTGTGATTGTGGTCACTCAAAGAGAGAGATGAGGCAAACTGCCCACTTGACAAAGGATAATCTGCCATACAGATGGTAATTGAAAACATCTTGCATTGCAATCTGGAACAGGAGCACTGGAGGTGCTCCCCCGAGGCTGTGAGGAGGCTTGGGGTGCACAGGGGGTGTCCCCTGATGTGTGTTGGGGTGTGCTGATGGTGCCTCTCCCTCCCCTGCAGCCTACCCGACCTGCTTCCCCCTGACACAGTTCACCTGCAACAACGGGCGCTGCATCAACATCAACTGGCGCTGTGACAACGGTGAGGACCCGGCCCCGGGGTGTCCCCAAAGGGGTGGCGAGACCTGAGGAGGGGGTGCAGCCTGGCAGGGACCCCATTTGGGCAATTTGGGCCAGTTCTCAGCATGTGCTGAAGGGCAGAGCCCCAAGGGGAGACAAAGCTGAGCCCATCCTGCAGCCCCCAGCCCCACATTTCCCTTGGCTGTGCAGGAAGAACCTGGCAGGGATTGTTCCAGACCTTGGCATCCTTTGTAAGGTTTCTAAACCCTGCCCTGGTGCTGGAACAAAGTGTGGCACGGCCAGAGCTGCTGGTGGGGCTGAGGCAGGTCCTGCAGCCCCAGGGAAGGCAGGAGAGCTCTCCCAGCCAGCTCCTATCTGCCCTTGGATGTTTCCAGAGCCAGACTTGGGACAGAAGGTTTGCCCCAAGGTTGATTTTCCTTTCCCACAAGTTTTTATCCATCTTTGAGCCGCTCTGCCTCGTTGGGAATAATTCATATCTTCAGAGCAGGGTGAGACACTGGTGCCTGGCTGAGCAGAGCTGGGGGTGCAGGACTCTCCCTGGAATCTTCCTGAGCTCCTTTGGAGCTGGCCCTGCCAAGGGATGGCCCCTTCTCCTGGAATCTCCTCACTGTGGCAGCCAGGCTGTGCCATGGAGCCCACCAGGTGCCCAGGGCAGGATCTGCAGCACCACGAGGGTACCCCAACCCTGGCTGCCCCAAGCTGACTCTCCCTGGAGTCTTCCTGAGCTCCCTTGGACCATCCTGCCAAGGGATGGTCCCTTCTCCTGGAATCCCCCCATTGTAGCCCCCAGGCCATGCCGTGGAGCCCCTTGTGGAGCCCTGAGCCTCACCAGCTGCCCAGGGCAGGAGCTGCAGCACCACGAGGGTACCCCAACCCTGGCTGAGCAGAGCTGTGGGTGCAGGACTCTCCCTGGAATCTTCCTGAGCTCCTTTGGAGCTGGCCCTGCCAAGGGATGGTCCCTTCTCTTGCAATCCCCCCATTGTAGCAGCCAGGCCATGGTGTGGAGCCCCTTGTGCAGCCCTGAGCTTCACCAGGTGCCTGGGGCAGAATCTGCAGCATCACCAGGGTACCCCAACCCTGGCTGCCCCCCACTCCCCCAGCACCCTCTGCTGCTTCTGGTCTCGCCTCCCAGGCTCTGTGTGTCCCTGTGCGTGTCCCAGTGTCTCTGTGCCGCCCTCTGTGTTTGTCACCTGTGCTGTGTTGTGTTTGTCACCGTGCCCACGCTCCTGTCTGGTGGTTCTGTGTTTCAGAAAAAGATTGTGGGGATGGCTCTGACGAAAAGAACTGTCCAAAGCCTACCGGTTAGTGCATAGATCAACATGCACCAGACTCCCACCTGAGCCCCCCTGAACCCCCAGACCTGCCCCCTCCAGGGGGCTGTGAGCCCTGGGGATGCTGCTGGACACTGGCAATGCCCCCCTGACCTCTCTGGCAATGCCCCTGTGCCTCTGGTGATGCCCCTGTGCCTCTGGTGATGCCCCTGTGCCTCTGGCAATGCCCCTGGTGCTTCTGGCAATGCACTTGGTGCTTCTGGTGATGCCCCTGGTGCCTATGGTGATGCCCCCCTCCTCTCCAGCAATGCCCCTGGTACCTCTGGCAATGCCCCTGTGCCTTTGGTGATGTCCCTGGTGCCTCTGGCAATGCCCCTGGTGCCACTGGTGATGTCCCTGGTACCTCTGGCAATGTCCCCCTCCTCTCCAGCAATGCCCCCTGTGCCTCTGGCAATGCCCTTGGTGCCTCTGGCAATGCCCGGGGTGACCCTGGTGATGTCCCCCAGCTCTCCAGCAATGTCCCCCATGCTCCCCAGCAGCAGGAGGGACGTGCCAGGTGCCAGGGAGCTGCTGATCCTCCCAGCTCACCGGGCAGAGCCGCTGGGAAGCTCCTCTTGGTGGGACTGGAGAGGGCAGGGGTGGCAGTGCAGGAGCTGAGCTGCTGGAGAGGGCACATGGGAGCTGGCAGTGCCACTGTCCCCATCAGTGCCATCGTCCCCATCAGTGCCATCGTCCCCATCAGTGCCACTGTCCCCATCAGTGCCATCGTCCCCATCAGTGCCACTGTCCCCATCACTGCCATTGTCCCCATCAGTGTCATTGTCCCTGTTAGTGCCATCATCCCCATCAGTGCCATCATCCCCATCAGTGCCACTGTCCCTATCAATGTCATTGTCCCCATCAGTATCATTGTCCCTGTTAGTGCCATCATCCCCATCAGTGCCACTGTCCCTATCAATGTCATTGTCCCCATCAGTGCCATCATCCCCATCAGTGCCATTGTCCCCATCAGTGCCACTGTCCCTATCAATGTCATTGTCCCCATCAGTGCCATCTTCCCCATCAGTGCCAATATCCCCATAAGTGCCAATATCTCCATCAGTGCCAATGTCTCCATCAGTGCCATCATCCCCATCAGGGCCACCATCCTCATGCCCATCCTGAGGCACCAGGAAGCAAATCCCCTTGACCAGTGTCAGGTGGGGCATCCACAGTGGATCCCGTTGGTGGTGCCCAGCCCATGCCCCCCATGCCAGGCAGGCAGAGGGGCTGCATTGCCAGTGTCCAGGTCCCTCAGACCAACCCTCCTTGTCAAACAGCAGGCATGGGGGTTTCCTCCAGGCAATCCAACCCCCCCAATTGGCTGTCCCAGCACCCCCAAAGGAGCTCCATCCCCAAGAGTGGAGCCCAGGCCCCCCCAGGTTCATGGCTGATCTATGCAGTTTCTGTGTTTCATTTTCTCTGTGTGCTGCTGGTGCTGTGGGGTGGGAGGGCCGGGGGGTCTCCAGCCCATGGTGGGGGTCCCACCACCAGCACTGATGAGGGGCTGCTGTCACCCCATGTCCCCTGTGTGGCGTGGTCTGTCCTGTCCCCCGTTGTTCCGAGGGGTCTTTGCTGTCCTCCCTCCTGCCAGCCCCTTCCTGGCTGGGCTCCTGCTGACCCCCTGGCCACCCCCCTTCCCTCTGCAGACAATGACTGTGGGGACAACAGTGACGAGGCCGGCTGCAGCCACTCCTGCTCCAGCAACCAGTTCAAATGCAACAGCGGGCGCTGCATCCCCGTGCACTGGACCTGTGATGGGGACAACGACTGTGGTGACTACAGTGACGAGACCCACGCCAACTGCACCAACCAGGGTGAGCCCCAGCACGTGGGAAGGACCCCCAGACACAGCCATTGCCCAAAATGAAGGGAATTCTGCAGCCTTCTCTGTGCCCAGATGCCCCTCCTGCTTCTAGGCTGGGAATTCTGCAGCTTTCTGTGGCCACACTCAGTGCCCAGATCCCCTTCCTGCTTCCAGGCTGGGAATTCTGCAGCTTTTTAGGGCCACACTCAGTGCCCAGATCCAGGCAGGGAATTCTGCAGCTTTCTGTGGCCACACTCAGTGCCCAAATCCCCTTCCTGCTTCTAGGCTGGGAATTCTGCAGCTTTTTAGGGCCACACTCAGTGCCCAGATCCAGGCAGGGAATTCTGCAGCTTTCTGTGGCCACACTCAGTGCCCAGATCCCCCCCCTGCCCAAAATTCAGAGAATTCTGCAGCTTTCTCTGGCCACAGATCCCCCTCCTGCCCAAAATTCAGGGAATTCTGCAGCTTTCCCTGGCCACACTCAATGCTCCAGAACCCCATCCTGACATTCTGGGTGCCTCCAGCTGCTTCCCTGCTGTCTGAGTGCCTGTTCCCCATCCACTCCTGGAGCCCCAGAACCCCTTGACATTCTGGGTCCATCCAGCTGTTTCTCTGCTGTCTGAGTGGTCTTGCTGCTTGTCCCCATCCACTCCTGGAGCCCCAGAACCCCATCCTGTGCCTCTGGGTGCCTCCAGCTGTTTCCCTGCTGGCTGAGTGCCTGTTCCCCATCCACTCCTGGAGCCCCAGAACCCCACCTGGGTGCCTCCAGCTGTTTCCCTGCTGGCTGAGTGCCTGCTCCTTGCCCAGCCCTGGGGCCTCCCAGCTCCACGGGGTGCAGGCAGTGAGCGGTGCCCTCCCCACAGCCACACGCCCACCTGGGGGCTGCCACACAGACGAGTTCCAGTGCAGGCTGGACGGGCTGTGCATCCCCATGCGGTGGCGCTGTGACGGTGACACCGACTGCATGGACTCCAGCGACGAGAAAAACTGCGAGGGGGTCACCCACGTCTGCGACCCCAACGTCAAATTCGGCTGCAAGGATTCAGGTGAGAGCAGGGGGCCAGGGGACCCCAGCTGGGGGTGCTGGGGTAGTGGGGAAACACAAAGAGCCAACCTGTGAACCATGATCCTGATGGATGGTGTCATCCTCAGACCCCTTCTGCTCTTCTCTGAGGAGTGGGACACGCCTTGGTGGGTTGGGGACAAAGGTGGAGGGACACCAGTTCTGGAGCTGACCTTCTGAGCCCCCAGGCCCTCCCTGACCTGTCCCATCCAACTTTTGGGGAGCCCTGAGCTACTCAAACACCGCTATGCCCCCCATATGTGGGATAACATCTGGAAATGCCTGGAGACACCTGTTCTGGGGCTGACCTTCCTGACCAGTCCCATCCAACTTTTGGGGAGCCCTGAGCTACTCAAAACCCCCTATGTCCATCATATGTGGGATAACATCTGGAAATGCCTGGAGACACCAGTTCTGGGGCTGACCTTCCTGACCTGTCCCATCCAACTTTTGGGGAGCCCTGAGCTACTCAAACACCCCCTATGTCCATCATGTGTGGGATAACATCTGGAAATGCCTGGAGACACCAGTTCTGGGGCTGACCTTCCTGACCTGTCCCATCCAGCTTTTGGGGAACCCTGAGCTACTCAAACACCCTCATGCATGGGATAACATCTGGAAATGCCTGGAATAACTGGTTCTGCTCTGCCCCCTTCCCATCCTCTCCCTCTCAGCCCGGTGCATCAGCAAGGCCTGGGTCTGTGACGGGGACAGCGACTGCGAGGACAACTCTGACGAGGAGAACTGCGAGTCCCTGGTGTGCAAACCCCCCTCTCACACCTGTGCCAACAACACCTCCATCTGCCTGCCCCCCGAGAAGCTCTGCGACGGCTCCGACGACTGCGGCGACGGCTCCGACGAGGGCGAGCTCTGCGGTGAGCACAGAGCCAGCTGTGGGGACACTTGGTGACCCAAGAGCGGCACCAGGAGGTGACAACCGTGTCCTGTCCCCACAGACCAGTGTTCCCTCAACAACGGAGGCTGCAGCCACAACTGCACGGTGGCGCCCGGAGAGGGCATCGTGTGCTCCTGTCCCCTGGGCATGGAGCTGGGCGCTGACAACAAGACCTGCCAGATCCAGAGCTACTGTGCCAAGCACCTCAAGTGCAGCCAGAAGTGCGAGCAGGACAAGTACAATGTCAAGTGCTCCTGCTACGAGGGATGGATGCTGGAGCCTGATGGAGAGAGCTGCCGCAGCCTGGGCAAGTTCTCAGCGTGTGCTGAAGGGCAGAGCCCCAAGGGGAGACAAAGCTGAGCCCATCCTGCAGCCCCCAGCCCCACATTTCCCTTGGCTGTGCAGGAATAACCTGGCAGGGATTGTTCCAGACCTTGGCATCCTTTGTAAGGTTTTCCAAACTCTGCCCTGGTGCTGGAACAAAGTGTGGCATGGCCAGAGCTGCTGGTGGGGCTGAGGCAGGTCCTGCAGCCTCAGAGAAGGCAGGAGAGCTCTCCCAGCCAGCTCCTATCTGCCTCTGGATGTTTCCAGAGCCAGACTTGGGACAGAAGGTTTGCCCCAAGGTTGATTTTCCTTTCCCAGCCCCATGACTGTGCTGGGGCAGGGAGAGCTGGGGGAATAACCTGGCAGGGATTGTTCCAGACCTTGGCATCCTTTGCAAGCTTTCCAAAACCCTGGGTGTGTTTTGGGGGGCACCAGGGACTGGGAGCAGCCCCCCAGCTGCCTCAGGGGGAGTTTGTCCTCTCGCAGAGCTGGGGGTTGTGCTGAGTGATGGTGGGATTTGTGCTGACAGGGGCTGAGTGCACTGTCCCCTGCCTTGATGCTGACCCTTCCCTGCTTCCCCCAGACCCTTTTAAGCCGTTCATCATCTTCTCCAACCGCCACGAGATCCGGCGCATCGACCTGCACCGAGGGGATTACAGCGTCCTGGTGCCCGGGCTGCGCAACACCATCGCCCTGGACTTCCACCTCAACCAGAGCTCCCTGTACTGGACTGACGTGGTGGAGGACAAGATCTACAGGGGAAAGCTGCTGGAGAACGGGGGTGAGGAGCCTTGGGTTGGGGGAGCTGGGGGTTGGAGGTCTGGGGTCAGTGATTCCGTGGTGTGTGATGCAGCAGCTGATAATGATATCAGCCCATGGCCCTGATAGTGATCTTGTTCTGCTCTCATTATGCAGTAGTTAATTAGCATTCCCAGCACTTCCCTGCTGGTAATTGCAGCCCAGCAGCTGGGCACAGAGAGGACACCCTCCCCAGCAGTGCTGCTCCCACAGGAGCCCAGTGGCAGGAGTAGGGATGGGGGGCTGAGCCCTTTGGGGTCTGGGACGTGGATGGGGGCTGAGCCCTTTGGGGTCTGGACTATGGATGGGGGGCTGAGCCCTTTGGGGTCTGGGACGTGGATGGGGGCTGAGCTCTTTGGGATCTGGGACGTGGATGGGGGTGCTGAGCCCTTTGGGGTCTGGGACGTGGATGGGGGCTGAGCTCTTTGGGGTCTGGGACGTGGATGGGGGTGCTGAGCCCTTTGGGATCTGGATTATGGATGGATGCTGAGCCCTTTGAGGGGCTTTGAGGCCTGGACTGTGGATGGGACCTGAGCTCTTTGGGGTCTGGGACATGGATGGGAGACTGAGCCCTTTGGGATCTGGACTATGGATGGATGCTGAGCCCTTTGGGGTCAGGATTGTGGATAGGGGGTGCTGAGCTCCTTGGGGTCTGGACTATGGATGGGGGTGCTGAGCCCTTTGGGGTTGGGATTATGGATAGGGGGTGCTGAGATCCTTGGGGTCTGGACTGTGGCTGGGAGTGCTGAGCCCTTTGGGGTTTGGACCATGCACAGGGGTGGTTCGAGCCCTATTTGGGGAGGACACATTCCCTCACAATCAACCCCAGCTGAGCTGGGTGGAGCTGTTGGGGATATGGGGGTGGTGGTTCTGTGTGGGCTGGGGAAGGGGCACCACCCTGAGGCCTCACCTCGTGTCCCACAGCTCTGACCAGCTTTGAGGTGGTGATACAGTACGGCCTGGCCACCCCTGAGGGACTGGCCGTGGACTGGATCGCTGGCAACATCTACTGGGTGGAGAGCAACCTGGACCAGATCGAGGTGGCCAAGCTGGATGGCACCATGAGGACCACGCTGCTGGCCGGGGACATCGAGCACCCCCGCGCCATCGCCCTGGACCCTCGCTACGGGTGAGCCAGGAGGGGACAGCGCTCACCAGGATATTGGAATTAAATATCAATACAGCTGGATGGGACGTGCCTGGGCTCGTCTGGCCCTTGCTGCTTGACCAAGGGTGGCAGCTGTGGTGGTTTCACCTCAGAGACACCTTTGGCTGGCTGGATATTGCAGCAAAAGTGAGGGTGCCCCCTCAGGGGTCTCTTCCCTGACTGATCCATCCCCAGGATGGAGCTGCCCCACATTGGGCACCATTATATTGGAATTAAATACCAATATAGCTGGATGGGACATGCCTGGGCTCGTCTGGCCCTTGCTGCTTGACCAAGGGCAGCAGCTGTGGTGGTTTCACCCCAGAGACACTTTTGGCTGGCTGGATATTGCAGCTGGGCTCTTGGGACAAGTCCAGGCTTGCAGGAGCTCAGGTTTATCTTGGTGGAGAAGCTTTAAGGCGATGGTGAAGGGAAGGAGTCAGTTCTGATGGAGGGTTTGGATCCAGAGCTTTATTCTGGCCCACAGACCTCTGAATCCAGCAACAGCTCCAACAGAACTCCCCAAACCCCGTGGTTGCTGCTCCTTTGAACCCCGGGGAGAGGGGCAGGGAAGGGGTGGGGATCCCACCAACCAGGGACAGGAGGGGAGTCTCAGGTGACAAAAGACACCTGGATGGCCCAATGTCCCCCAGGGTTGAAAGGCATCTTTTGAACTTCACCAATCACACGAGGCCCTTTCTGGAATGCCAAGACTGACGGACAGCAGTCAGCAGGGGCAAGGGAGGGGGAGGGAGAGGTGATTGGCACACCTGGGCAGAGAACTGGGATGGACAGGCTGTTACATCACACCACAACACCAGGACACGCTGGCACCTGTGAGATCGTGTCAGGGGTGAGGCCACGGGCTGCTGTCCTTTCTCACAGCCTCTCCTCCTGGCAGGATCCTGTTCTGGACAGACTGGGATGCCAGCCTGCCCCGCATCGAGGCCGCCTCCATGAGCGGCGCAGGCCGACGCACCATCCACAAGGAGACGGGCTCGGGGGGATGGCCCAATGGGCTCACTGTGGATTATCTGGAGAAGAGGATCCTCTGGATTGATGCCAGGTAGGGCCAGGACACCTCTGTGTCCCTCCCAGTGTGGATCTTCACCTGGTTCCAGCGTTGTGCTGGGCTGGGAGAGAGAAGTCTTCACGCTATGGGGCTTCTCTCTTTTGGATCTGACCATGGCTAGGGCGTGCTGAGCTCTTTGGGGTCTGACCATGGCTAGGGCGTGCTGAGCTCTTTGGGGTCTGACCATGGATGGGGGGTGCTGAGCTCTTTGGGGTTTGACCATGGACTGGGGGTGCTGAGCTCTTTGGGGTCTGACCATGGATAGGGGGTGCTGAGCACTTTAGAGTCTGACCATGGCTAGGGGGTGCTGAGCTCTTTGGGATCTGACCATGGATAGGGGGTGCTGAGCTCTTTGGGGTCTGACCATGGATGGGGGTGCTGAGCTGTTTGGGGTCTGACCATGGATGGGGGGTGTTTGTGTCTCCCACACGTGCCAGCCCTGGCTCTGGGTGTTCTCCTCTGTGGATCCTGGTGTAGATCAGCAGGATTAGACCTTAGACCCTGCTGGTTGTTGCTGTTGGCTTCAAGACCCCGTGGTGCCCCCTCCTCACCTCCCTCACCCTCATCTTCCCCTGGCACAGGTCGGACGCCATCTACTCAGCCCTGTATGATGGGACAGGGCACATCGAGGTGCTGAGGGGACACGAGTACCTGTCCCACCCCTTTGCTGTCACCCTGTATGGCGGGGAGGTCTACTGGACCGATTGGCGCACCAACACCTTGGCCAAGGCCAACAAGTGGACAGGGCACAACGTGACCGTGGTGCAGAGGACCAACACTCAGCCCTTTGACCTGCAGGTGTATCACCCGTCCCGGCAGCCCCTGGGTGAGGCTGGGGGAGTGCAGGTGGGGGGACAGGGTGGGGGACAACAGGGGGTGGCACTGGTGCTTGGTCTAAGCCCACACCCTCTTGGATGGGCTTCGACCAAGTGCCAGGTGGATGCTGCTCTCATCCTTGTGGTTGCCACTTTGCCCCATCTGGTGATGCTTGATGGGGCAGGCAGGGTCTGGGGGGGCTGCAGCTTTTGGGGCCTCCTGGGTGGGTGTCCCCAAGGCTGGGATTTCGCTGAGTGCTGTCCCCTTTGCAGCTCCTAATCCCTGTGAAGCCAACGGGGGCAAAGGGCCGTGTTCCCACCTCTGCCTCATCAACTACAACCGCACCCTGTCCTGTGCCTGCCCCCACCTCATGAAGCTGGACAAGGACAACACCACCTGCTATGGTAGGGGTGTGCCTGGAGAGCTGGGCTGGGGGATGAGGGAGTGCTCTGGAGCTGAGATCCCACCTCTGCCCTTCTTCTTCCAGAATTTAAGAAGTTCCTGCTGTACGCGCGGCAGATGGAGATCCGGGGCGTGGACATTGACAACCCCTACTACAACTACATCATCTCCTTCACCGTGCCTGACATTGACAACGTCACCGTGGTGGACTACGACGCTCTGGAGCAGCGCATTTACTGGTCAGATGTCCGTACCCAGACCATCAAGAGAGCCTTCATCAACGGCACCGGCGTGGAGACCGTCGTGTCTGCAGGTTGGTGCTGGGGGAGATGGGACCCTCCAAAGCCTTCAGCTCCTTGGGATCTGCCCTTCCTCTTCATCTGAGCATCATCCCAGCCCTGCCCTCACAGCTGACGAGCTCCCATCTTCATTCCCTTGCAGACCTGCCCAACGCTCACGGCCTCTCCGTGGATTGGGTTTCCAGAAATCTCTTCTGGACCAGCTACGACGCCAACAAGAAGCAGATCAACGTGGCCAGGCTGGATGGCTCCTTCAAGAACGCCGTGATCCAAGGGCTGGACAAGCCTCACTGCCTGGTGGTGCACCCACTGCGGGGGTGAGTCTGGTGGGATGTGGTGCTGATGGGAAGGAGGGGTGTGTGTGTGCAGGCACAGGTGTGTGTGTGAGGGTGCACACCTGTGATGGGGGAGAGAGCCCAGGGGGGCTGTCCCTGTGTGTCAGCGTGGAGGAGCAGTGTCACAGGAGATGAGGGGTGTGTTGTGTGTGCAAAGGGGAGCAGGCTGTGATAGGTGTGCACCCACACAGGTGTGCACGGGGTTTTGGCAACCCCCAAGCCCCCTCCTGGGTGGGGGCAAGGGGCTGTGGGGCTGCCCAGGCTGTGCCACGAGCAGGTGAGGGGCTCTGCAAGGCTGGGAGGGTGCAGGGGGCTGCTGGCACCATGGCCCCTCACCCATTGTCCCCCTCACCTTGCAGGAAGCTCTACTGGACGGATGGGGACAATATCAGTGTGGCCAACATGGATGGCAGCAACCGCACGCTCCTCTTTACCAACCAAAAGGGACCTGTTGGTATGGACCCCCCCGTGGCCCCCGGGACCCCCCAGCTCACCTTGCTGTCCTGCAGAGCCTCAAGTCCCCACTCTGGCTCCTTGGGAGGGTGGCAGCTGTCCTGTGCTGGGTCACCATGACCTTACCTGCCCGCTCTCTCCATCCCGTCCCATCCCGTCCCATCCCATCCCATCCCATCCCATCCCATCCCATCCATCCCATCCCATCCCATCCCATCCCATCCCATCCCATCCCATCCCATCCCATCCCATCCCATCCCATCCCATGGATCCCATTGATCCAATCCAAATCGATCCTATCAATCCCATTGATCCCATTGATCCCATCCCATCCCATTGATCCTATTGATGCTATCCCATGGATCCTGTTGATCTTATTGATCCTATTGATCCCATCAATCCCATCCCATCAATCCCATCCCATCGATCCCATCCCATTGATCCCATCCCATCCCATCCCATCCCATCCCATCCCATCCCATCCCATCCCATCCCATCCCATCATCACCTCCCAGTCTGTCATGGTCCCCACGTGCCACCAGCCCGGTGACATTCCCATCTTTTCCAGGCCTGGCCATCGACTACCCAGAGAGCAAACTGTACTGGATCAGCTCTGGCAATGGCACCATCAACAGGTGTGACCTGGATGGCAGCAACCTGGAGGTGATCGAGTCCCTGAGGAGCCAGCTGAGCAAGGCCACCGCCCTGGCCATCATGGGTGAGGGGGGACACCATTCCCTGTCTCCTGCCCCTTCCCAAACTCTCCTGCCCACCTCAGCTGATGGGGAGGAATGCTGCCACATGCTCCTGCTTTGTCCCCACCGCAGGGGACAAGCTGTGGTGGGCTGACCAGGCCTCGGAGAGGATGGGCACCTGCAACAAGAAGGACGGCACGGAGGTGACGGTGCTGCGCAACAGCACCACGCTGGTGATGCACATGAAGGTGTATGATGAGAGCATCCAGCAAGGTCAGTGTGGGCTCCTGGGGCAGAGACCCCATGGGCTGGGCAGCTGCTCAGCCCCTCTGTGGTGGCTCCATCCCTTGGAGCCCCTTGGAGCCCTTGGCAGCTGGCCCAAGCCTTGCCCTTGCCCTCGTGCCAAGCCTGTGCTGGCTGCTCTCTCCATCCCATCCCATCCCATCCCATCCCATCCCATCCCATCCCATCCCATCCCATCCCATCCCATCCCATCCCATCCCATCCCATCCCATCCATCCCATCCCATGGATCCCATCCAATCCCATCCCATGGATCCCATCCCATCCCATCCCATCCCATCCCATCCCATGGATCCCATCCCATCCCATCCCATCCCATCCCATCCCATCCCATCCCATCCCATCCCATGGATCCCATCCCATCCCATCCCATGGATCCCATCCCATCCCATCCCATCCCATCCCATCCCATCCCATCCCATCCCATCCCATGGATCCCATCCCATCCCATCCCATGGATCCCATCCCATCCCATCCCATCCCATCCCATCCCATCCCATCCCATCCCATCCCATCCCATCCCATCCCATCCCATTGATCCCTGGCTGGTGCAGGGCACTCACAGCTCGTGTGGGTGCTGCCCCAGCTGTCCCAGCCCTGATGGGTGCCCCCTGGCCCCCTGTAGCCCCTCACCCCCTTTTCTGTGCCACAGCTGGGACCAACCCCTGCAGCCAAAACAACGGGGACTGCTCGCAGCTGTGCCTCCCCACGTCGGAGAGCTCCCGCTCCTGCATGTGCACTGCAGGCTACAGCCTCAAGAGTGGGCAGCAGTCCTGTGAAGGTGTGTGCTTGTCCCTGTCCCCTCCCTGAGCCACCCTGTGGCCACCCCAACCGTGCCTGTGGCTACCTCAGCTGGTGACCCCTCGCTCTGCCTGCTCATGGGTTCCTCCCCACTGCTCTGTGTCCCATGTCACTGGGGGGCTTGGTGGGCTCAGGTGGCAGCAAGACCCCCTTGCATGGGTTGTCCCTGATGAGTGTGGGGCCACCAAGGGTGTCATTGGTGGAGGGGAGTGGGACAGGACAGTCTCAAGCTATGTCAGGGAAGGGATAGGTTGGATATTAGGAGGAAAATTTTCACTGAAAGAATAATAAAGTACTGGAATGCTCTTCCCAGGGAGGTGGTACAATCACCATCTCTGGATGTGTTTAAAAAAAGGCTGGACATGGCACTTGGTGCTATAGTTGAGATGTAAGGGCATAAGTGGGACTCGAAGATCTTACAGGTCTCTTCCAACCTTATTATTCTGTGATTCTGTGGTTCTGTGATTGATTCTGTGGTTGATTCTGTGATTGATTCTGTGATTCTGTGGTTCTGTGATCCTGTGATTCTGTGGTTGATTCTGTGATTGATTCTGCGATTCTGGTATTCTGTGGTTCTGTGATTCTGTGATTCTGTGATTGATTCTGTGATTGATTCTGTGGTTCTGTGATCCTGTGATTCTGTGATTCTGTGGTTTTGTGATTCTGTGGTTTTGTGATTCTGTGGTTCTGTGGTTCTGTGATCCTGTGATTCTGTGATTCTGTGGTTTTGTGATTCTGTGGTTCTGTGGTTCTGTGATCCTGTGATTCTGTGATTCTGTGATTCTGTGATTGATTCTGTGATTCTGTGATTGATTCTGTGATTCTGTGATTCTGTGATTGATTCTGTGATTGATTCTGTGATTCTGTGATTGATTCTGTGATTGATTCTGTGATTCTGTGACCCTCCCAGGGAGAGGTGGCACCCTGGCTGTGGGCAGCGGGTTGGGCACACTGGGAGCAGAGCCAGGCACATCCCTCACTCTGCAGATCTCCCGTGCCCGCTGTGTTCTCTGCCATCCCCTCGGGCACTGCCAGGGCCTCTCTCAAAGGCTGTTTGTGTGCAAAATGTTCCGGGTGGTTTTGAGGGGGGGTTGGCAGAGCTCTGCACCATCTGGGTCAGGGCAGGGGCTGAATAACAAGTGCTGCCCTGACCCAGATGAGCTGTGGAGCCTTTGCCAAGGGCGTGGGGGTGGTGGGTGGTGGGAAGGGGGTTCACTTGTGCCCCCCTGGAGCAGGGGATGCTGGTTCTGCAGAACCCTGCCAAGCTCATGCTCCTCTCCTGTCACAATTTTCCACGATGGAGGGACAACCTGTGGGTTTTGGGATGTGTCTGACTGTCCCTGCACCTGTGCTGCAGGTGTTGGCTCCTTCCTGCTGTACTCAGTGCACGAGGGGATCCGGGGCATCCCCCTGGACCCCAATGACAAGTCGGATGCTCTGGTGCCGGTGTCGGGGACCTCCCTGGCTGTGGGAATCGACTTCCACGCAGGTGATGCAGGGCTGGGGACAGGACAGGGGTGCTGGGGACAGAACAGGGGATGGAGGCATGAGGGGGACATCACCATCACCCTTTTGGCACCCTTTGCCCTGGAATGCCCCCTCGGCAGCGCTGCGTGAGGGAGGATTTCAGGGCTCCAGGGTGGAGGTTTTTACCATTCTGGAGTGACCAGAGGTGGTCACTGACTCGTCCCCTCGTGCCTCCTTGTCCCTCTCGCAGAGAATGACACGATTTACTGGGTGGACATGGGCCTGAGCACCATCAGTCGAGCCAAGAGGGACCAGACGTGGCGTGAGGACGTGGTGACCAACGGCATTGGCCGCGTGGAGGGCATCGCCGTGGACTGGATTGCAGGTGGGATGGGGCTCTAGGGACAGGGGCAGGGGGGACAGTGGGGCTTTTGTGGGGGTTCACCATCCCTTCTTGCAGGAAACATCTACTGGACAGACCAGGGGTTTGATGTCATTGAGGTGGCCAGGCTGAACGGGTCCTTCCGCTACGTGGTCATCTCGCAGGGGCTGGACAAGCCACGGGCCATCACAGTCCATCCAGAGAAGGGGTGAGACACTGCCTCAAAGAGGGGCATCACCTGTGGGGTGGGCACAGGGTGAGACCCCCTGCACCTCCAGCAGAGACGTGTACACACAGCAGGGAAGGACTCGCCACACCAAGGAGTCCAAACCTTGGATTTAATCCTCCTTTCAGTGATGGGCTGAACTCCCTGGGAGCCCCTTGGGACCTGGTGGGTGTCAGAACCTCAGAAAATCCAAGTGAAGCCTCCTTAGACTGGCTTTGAGCAGAGCCCCAGGGAGAGCAGAGGTGTTTGGATGTGGGGAGGGATGGAGATGCAGAGATGTGATGTCTGTGGGTGTGCAGGGTCTGGACTGAAACCCCAATGTTGGGGGGATGAATGAGGTGGTGTCTGTCCTTTACTCAAAGGACCAATGCTGCTTCTGGTGACAAAGCTCTGGTGACATCCCTGCTGTCCCCTCAGGTACCTGTTCTGGACAGAGTGGGGGCAGTACCCCCGCATCGAGCGCTCGCGCCTGGACGGCACCGAGAGGATGGTGCTGGTCAACGTCAGCATCAGCTGGCCCAACGGGATTTCCGTGGACTACGAGGTACAGTTGGCATCTGGGAGGATGGTTCCAGTCCCCAGGGTCCCTGGCTGGTCCCTGGATGGTCCCTGGATGGTCCCAGTCCCCAGGGTTCTGTGGCCATGCCCTGCTGCTGTTGACATGCTTGCCCTCCTCGAGGCTCCAGAATCTCAGGAGGGTTGTCCACGGTGCTCTGAAGCCCAGGACATCCTGCCAGAGGTGCAGAGGGTGGTGCTGCCCCCACACCAACTGGGATGTTGTCTCGCCCCTGCAGGATGGGAAGCTGTACTGGTGCGATGCCCGCACAGACAAAATCGAACGGATTGACCTGGAGACGGGCGAGAACAGGGAGGTTGTCCTGTCCAGCAACAACATGGACATGTTCTCCGTGTCAGTCTTTGAGGAATACATTTACTGGAGTGATAGGTGAGGTGCCGGGGTGCTGGGGGCTCTGTAGAGGGTGGGGGGAGCTGGTGGGAAGGTGGGGAAGGGTCCTTGGTGACCCTGTCCTCCTCCAGGACCCACGCCAACGGCTCCATCAAAAGAGGAAACAAGGACAACGCCACCGAGTCCGTGTCCCTGAGGACTGGGATTGGTGTGCAGCTCAAGGACATCAAAGTCTTCAACCGGGCCCGGCAGAAGGGTAGGTCTGAGCACGGGGAGCTCTTCATTTCTCAGTCTCAAGGTTGTTTATTGGGTCTTACCTATAAAAAAATTTTCTCCTGCCCTGCCGAGGTCTGTCCATCAGGACAGTTCCAGGCACTCTGCCTGCCCCTGGGGCAGTGTTAAGTCTTTGTACTAAAAAATTACGTGTACAATGTTTACAATTACTTTCCAATACCCATCACCTATGTTAGACAGTGAGCTTCCACTCTAAACCAATCCCAAAGTGCCACCATCACTGCAGGAGATGGAGGCCAAGAAGAAGAAGGAGATGAAGGAGAGGACATGCCCAGATTCCTCCATCTTGCCCCCTGAACCCCCATTCTAAACCCCCAAAATTCTACATTTTCACCCTGTGATTAATTCACTATCATTCTACTCAAACTCTTGTGGCTTGTAACTCCTCACACAAAGCTGGCAATTGTTTCCAGCCCTTGGGGTGGTGTTAGTTTTTTATACTAAAAACTCCGTGTACAATATTTACAATTACTTTCCAATACCTATCACCTATGTTAGACAGTTTACCTCTACTCTAAACCAATCCGTAAGTGCCACCATCACAGCAGGAGATGGAGGCCAAGAAGAAGAAGGAGAAAGGCTGGACATGCCCAGCTCCCTCCATCTTGCCTCCTGAGCCCCCATTCTAAAACCCCAAAATCTACTTTTCCACCCTGTGATAACTTCACTGTTATTCTACCTAAACTGTTGTGGCTTGTTGATCTTCATCCAAGGTTGGTAATTTGCTCCACAGGTCATAATCAAACCCACAGGTGTTTTGGGCTCCGTGCCAGGGTTTCTGAGCCCCCTGGCAGGGGTCCTGGCCATCCTGGACAGCCAGAGGGATGTTCTGGGTCCTGACACCTCACATAATCCTGTCTTGGTTTGGAAAGACAGGAGTCTGTTAAGGAAGGCAGGAGCCTCCCCTGAAATGGAGAATGTAAACCCTCCTCACCCTTGTGAACTGCTATAAATTTTAAATTAAGAGGCTCTCAGGCAAAAATATGGGAGCAGGAAATAACAGCTCTTTAATAGGGAGGAAAATAAAAGGATAAAATAAACAATGCAGTACACTAGAACAGCACTGACAGAGTCAGAACCCAACCTGACACCCTGTGGGTCAGGGTGTTGGCAGCAGTCCCATTGGAATTGTGGCTCAGCCCTCCTGCAGTGTCAGGGGTGGTTCTGCTGGAGCAAGGGGGATCTGTAGAGAAGGATGTATTCTTCCTCTGAAGATCCAGTGGGAGAAGAGACAGCTGCTGTTCCTCTGGGGAATCCAGTGGAGAAGCCGTGCTGGTGTCTCAAAAACCTCTGGATTATATCTGGGTAGGAATGTTTGAAATCTCAGATTATATCCAGATAGGAATGCTTGGCTCCTCCCTCTGGGCTCACATCTCCCAATGGGATGTTATAGTTCTTATCAGTCATGCAGTAACATTCAATAGCTGTTATCTGTCGCAGATATATTTTATGAAAAATCCTTTCCTTACGATTTTTCCTCCTGAGAAGCTGAGAGGCCTCAGGAACAAAATGTAACCATTGATTATCTGCTGCTGTGGAATGCAACAGGTGGATCTGGGATTGGCCCATGTTGGATGTTTGTAATTAATGGCCAATCACAGCCCAGCTGTCTCGGATGGAGAGTCTGAGATGAAGCCTTTGTTATCATTCTTTGCTATTCTATTCTTAGCTAGCCTTCTGATGAAATCCTTTCTTCTATTCTTTTAGTATAGTTTTAATGTAGTATATATCATAAAATAATAAATCAAGCCTTCTGAAACATGGAGTCTCTTCCCTCATCCTAAAACCCCTGTGAACACCTCACAGTTATCAGCACATGTCCTCTCTTGAGGGCGGTGTGAATGTGGTCACTCAAAGAGAGAGATAAATCAAACTGCCCACTTGACAAAAGATAATCTGCCATACAGATGGTAAGTGAAAACACCTCGAACTGCAATTTTCAACAAATCCCCATCACCCTGTCCCTCCCCACCAGGCACCAACATCTGCGCCCAGAACAACGGGGGCTGCCAGCAGCTGTGCCTGTTCCGTGGCGGCGGGCAGAGGACGTGCGCCTGCGCCCACGGGATGCTCTCCGAGGACGGCGTCAGCTGCCGCGACTACGACGGGTACCTGCTCTACTCAGAGCGCACCATCCTCAAGAGCATCCACCTGTCGGATGAGAACAACCTCAACGCGCCCATCAAACCCTTCGAGGACGCGGAGCACATGAAGAATGTCATCGCCCTGGCCTTCGATTACCGCTACGGCTCCAAGGGCAGCAACCGCATCTTCTACAGCGACATCCACTTTGGGAACATCCAGCAGATCAATGATGATGGCACGGGGCGCAAGACCATCGTGGAGAGTGAGTGCTGTGGGGTTCTCTATTGGGATATTGCCAATATTGCCAGATGGGATGTGCCTGAGCTTGTGTGGCCATTGCTGCTGAACCAAATAGCAGCAATTGTGGTGTTTTCACTCCAGAAACACTTTTAGGTAGCTGGATGTGTGGTGTTTCACCCCAGAGACACTTGGGTGTGTGGGGTTTCACCCCAGAGACATTTTTGGCCAGCTGGGTGTGTGGTGTTTCACTCCAGAGACATTTTTGGGTAGCTGGATCTGTGGTGTTTCACCCCAGAGACATTTTTGGCCAGCTGGATCTGTGGTGTTTCACCCCAGAGACACTCTTGGCTAGCTGGATCACCCCAGAGACACTTTTGGCTAGGTGGATGTGTGTTGTTTCACTCCAGAGACACTTTTAGGTAGCTGGATGTGTGGTGTTTCACCTCAGAGACACTTTTGGCCAGCTTGATGTGTGGTGTTTCACCCCAGAGATGTTTTTGGCCAGCTGGGTCTGTGGTGTTTCACCCCAGAGACACTTGGATGTGTGGTGTTTTCACCCCAGAGACACTTTTGGGTAGCTGAATGTGTGGTGTTTCCCCCCAAGAGACACCTTTTTAAAATACTTTTCTTTTTTTTTTTTTTACTTTTTACTGTAAAAATTAAATACTTTTTTTAGTCGTACGCCAGGCTCAGGGCTGGCTGTGACCTTTGCTGTCCCCACAGACGTGGGCTCAGTGGAGGGGCTGGCCTACCACCGTGGCTGGGACACCCTGTACTGGACCAGCTACACCACGTCCACCATCACCCGGCACACCGTGGACCAGAGCAGGCTGGGGGCCTTCGAGAGGGAGACTGTGATCACCATGTCAGGGGATGACCACCCCCGAGCCTTCGTGCTGGACGAGTGCCAGAAGTGAGTGACCACTGAGGGTCCAGCCAGCCCCACCAGGCAGCAGGGAGGGAGCTCTGGATCCCAGCACAGGACCCCCAGGGAGGAAAGACTCTGTAGCCCCCTCCCCAAGCAGCTCCAGACCCCCTGTTCCATCCCCAGCCATGGGGTGCAGCACCCTCATTGACTCCCTTCCCGTTGGTTTTACATGGGAATGTTGTCCCATGCATCCCCCAGTCCCTGGAAGCCCCCAGCTATGGAAGGATGGGCCTGGATGTGGCTGAGCCATGGAGGGATGGGCTGAGCCAGCCTGGATGAGGCTGAGCTGGGGCTCCAAAGGCCTTGTGTGTCAGACCCACTGTTCCATCCCCATCCATGGGATGCCACATTTCCCAGCTGGCTGCAGCACCTTCCCACTTGTTTTACGTCCCATGCATCCCCCAGTCCCTGGAAGCCCCCCAGCCATGGAGGGCTGGGCTGAGCCAGCCTGGATGAGGCTGAGCTGGAGCTCCAAAGGTGTTTTGTGTCCCTCCCAGACCCCCTATCCCATCCCCATCCATGGGGTGCCACATTTCCCAGCTGGCTGCAGCAGCCTCATTCACCCCCTTCCCACTGGTTTTACGTGGGAATGTTGTCCCATGCATGCCCCAGCTATGGAGGGATGGGCTGTGCCAACCTGGATGTGGCTGAGCTGGTGCTCCAAAGGTGTTTTGTGTCCCTCCCAGACCCCCTATCCCATCCCCATCCACGGGGTGCAGCAGCCTCCTTCACCCCCTTCCCATTCATTTTACATGGGAATGTTGTCCCATGCATCCCCCAGTCCCTGGAAGCCCCCCAGCCATGGAGGGCTGGGCTGAGCCAGCCTGGATGAGGCTGAGCCATGGAGGGCTGGGCTGAGCCAGCCTGGATGAGGCTGAGCTGGAGCTCCAAAGGTGTTTTTTTGTGTCCCTCCCCTCCCAGCCTGATGTTCTGGACCAACTGGAACGAGCAGCACCCCAGCATCATGCGGGCCACCCTCTCCGGTGCCAACGTCCTCATCATCATCGACCAGGACATACGGACGCCCAACGGCTTGGCCATCGACCACAAGGCTGAGAAGATTTACTTCTCTGATGCCACCCTGGACAAGATTGAGCGCTGTGAATACGATGGCTCCCATCGCCACGTGAGTCTGAGGAACAGGGAGATGGGGAGGAGGGTGTCCAAACTGGGGCTGGAGGGTGGTCAGAGATGTTCCTGGGGCTGGGGAGGTCACTCTGTGTTTGGGGGGCTGTGGGGCTGCACCCCTGTGATGGTGTTCATAGGGGTCTTAGGATGAGGGAAGAGACGAGGATCTGACTCCATGTTTCAGAAGGCTTGATTTATTATTTTATGATATATATTATATTAAAACTATACTAAAAGAATAGAAGAAAGGATTTCATCAGAAGGCTGGCTAAGAATAGAATAGGAAGGAATGATAACAAATGCTTGTGTCTCAGATGAGCCAGCTGGGCTGTGATTGGCCATTAATTAGAAACAACTCTATGAGACCAATCACAGATCCACCTGTTGCATTCCACAGCAGCAGATAATCAATGTTTACATTTTGTTCCTGAGGCCTCTCAGCTTCTCAGGAGGAAAAATCCTAAGGAAAGGATTTTTCATAAAAGATGTCTGTGACACACCCCACAGTGGATTCCTCCTGCTCCCACCTGGGCTGTGTCACTGAGAAGTGAGGGCTTGGCTTCAAGCTGCATCAGAGGAGGTTCAGGCTGGACACAAGAAGGAATTTCTAAACGTTGGAAGGGGCTGCCCAGGTTGGTGGTGGTGTCACCATCCCTGGAGGTGTCCAAGGAACTGCTGGACTGAGCCTCAGGCAGTTACCGTGCCCTTTAACTGTGGCACTGAGTGCTCTGGAGGGGGTTAGTCACAGGTTGGACTTGATCTTGGGAGATCTTTTCCAACCTCAAGGTTTCTGTGAAGTGCCCAAGGACAGGTTGGATGGAGCTTGGAGCAACCCATGGGGGAACGAGATGAGTTTTCAGAGATGACTTTACCCTTTCCAACCCAACTGATGCCACGATTCTGTGCCTGGCAGGTGATCCTGAAGTCAGAGCCCGTGCACCCCTTTGGCCTGGCCGTGTATGGGGATTACATCTTCTGGACAGACTGGGTGCGCCGGGCCGTGCAGCGCGCCAACAAATACGTGGGCACCGACATGAAGCTGCTGCGAGTGGACATCCCCCAGCAGCCCATGGGCATCATCGCTGTGGCCAACGACACCGACAGCTGTGAGCACCCTCTGGGGTCCCTGCAGAGTCCCTGACCTCTGCTCCTCAGCCTGGCAGCAGGTTTAGGGAAGGGGAACCCGTCCCAATGTCCTTTCTGGGACTTTAGGACTCATCCCACCATCCTTCATTGGCTCTTTGGGAATCCATCCCTCTGTCCATTCTGGCCCTTTGGGAATCCATCCCTCTGTCCTTCATTGGTCCTTTGGGAATCCATCCCTCTGTCCTTCATGGTCCTTTGGGAATCCATCCCTCTGTCCTTCATGGTCCTTTGGAAGTCATCCCACCATCCTTCCCGTCCTTTTGGGAACCTGTCCCACTGTCCTGCCTGGCCTTTTGGGAATCCATCCCACTGTCCTTCCCCTGGCTCTTCAGAAGTCCATCCCACTCTCCATCATGTTCCTTTGGGAATCCATCCCACTGTCCTTCATTGGCTCTTTGGGAATCCATCCCACTGTCCTTCATTGGCTCTTTGGGAGTCCATCTCAGTGTCCTTCCTGGCTCTTCAGGAATCCATCCCACTGTCCTTCATTGGCTCTTTGGGAATCCATCCTACTGTCCTTTCGTGGCTCTTTGGGAAGCCATCTCTCTGTCCATTCTGGCCCTTTGGGAATCCATCCCCCCATCCTTCCTAGCCTTTTGGGAATCATCCCACTGTCCTTCCCAGCTTGTTGTTGCCCCCTTGTGACTCTCACACCAGAATTGTCCATCCCCAAACCCAGTGCAGGCTGAAGACTGAGAGGATTTGCCCTGTCCCTGCTTTTCCTTGTAAAATCTGGGGAGTCCAGGTGCCTCCTGTCCCCTACACCCTCCATAACCCCATGGGAAGACCCTGGGGAGGGATCCCACAGCGGGGAGGAGGAGGAGCAGGGTCTGCTGGGTCCATCCCTGGTGTGACCAGTGTCCCTCTGTCCTAGGTGAGCTGTCCCCGTGCCGGGTGAACAACGGTGGCTGCCAGGACCTGTGCCTGCTCACCCCCAAGGGCCACGTCAACTGCTCCTGCCGCGGGGAGCGGGTCCTGCAGGAGGATTTCACCTGCAAAGGTGAGGGGGGTAGGACGGGCTGAGGAGAGGAAGGGCTAAAGCTGATCTCAGCCTGGCAGAGCTGACATTTCCGTGCTCTTTCCAGCTGTGAATTCCACCTGCAACGTGCACGAGGAGTTTGAGTGCGGGAACGGCGAATGCATCGACTTCAGCCGCACCTGCGACGGCGTCGTGAACTGCAAGGACAAGTCGGACGAGAAGCAGTCCTACTGCAGTAAGGTTCCTCCTCTTGCTGCCTTGCTCACCCACACACCTTGGCAGAAAATGTGCTTGTGTTAGAAGAGCAGGAGCTGTGAGTGCCAGCGAGGCACAGTGCAGGGAGGAGGTGAGAGGTGATCCCAGGCAGATCCCACCTTTGTGAGGGAGAAGATACCAAGTGTGGCACTAAACTTGTGACAGTGGTCACTGGGGTTTTCAGGACGAAGGGAGAGACTTCATATTTATAAAGCTTGAATTATTATTTTATCATATATATATATATTTCATTATACTAAAAAGAAAAAGAAAGGAAAGGTTTCCAGAAGGCTGCTAAGCTAAGAATAGACTAGAAAGAATGATAACAAGGCTCGGTCCTGGATTGGCCATTAATTATAAACATCCAGGATGGGCCAATCCAGACAGACCTGTTCCATTCCACAGCAGCAGATAACAATTGTTTACATCTTGTTGCTGAAACTTCTCAGTTTCAGCAGGAAAAATCCTAAAAAGGATTTTTCGTAAAAGAAATGTCTGCGACATAAACTAAACCAAATCCCAGTGCCTGGGTCATGTCCATGGGCTCCAGCTTCACTGAAGCCCTGATGGGACAGGTGTTACTCACAGCAAACAGGGATCTCAAAAGCTTGAAGTTACCCCAAACACATATTTGTTGGGAAAAAATTAAAAAGATCAACCCCGGGATGTGTCTGAGGAGCTGGACAACATCCAAGTGCTGTGATGCCCTACAGGTGTTACTCCCTGCTCCTCCTCCTCCCCGCTGTGGGATCCCTCCCCAGGGTCTTCCCATGGGGTTATGGAGGGTGTAGGGGACAGGAGGCACCTGGACTCCCCAGATTTTACAAGGAAAAGCAGGGACAGGGCAAATCCTCTCAGTCTTCAGCCTGCACCGTGTTTGGGGATGGACAGCTCTGGTGTGAGAGTCATAAGGGGGCAACAACAAGCTGGGAAGGACAGTGGGATGATTCCCAAAAGGCTAGGAAGGATGGGGGGATGGATTCCCGTCCAGCACCCCCAGACACTCTGCCCAAACTGCCAGCTCCACTCAGAGAGTCACAGAACAGTTTGGGTTGGAAGGGAACAAAATCAGGGGCTTCACCTTCAGGGCAACCAAACACACAAGGCAGGTACCTCCACACAGCTTTGCAAGGTCTGTTCCTTGTTAATTAGTCTTAGAACCTCTTCCAATTTGCCATTAAATGTTAAAGAGGATGGAGGCAAAAACTGAAGAGGATGGAAGGCAGGATTCACAGCACTCCAGTAAATCAATCCTTTTTCCTATGTTCAAGGTCATGGAATCATGGAACAGTTTGGGTTGGGAGGGACCTTAAAGCTCATCTCATTTCACTCAGGGACACTTTCTACTAGCCCAGCCACATCCAACCTGGCCTTGGACATTGCCAGGGTTGCTCAGCAAAGGGCACCAAGACTCCAGAGTGTCCTTCCACCCCTCAGGTGCTCACAGTCTCTCCTGCCCTCGCAGAGCTGCACCCTTTAAGGTTTCCAGACCTTTCCCAGTGTTTTGGGACCTGTTGGAACCCTGGAGCTGAGCCAGTGGGGATCTGCAGCACCCTCAAACACCAGCCCTCACCCCTCTGCATGAGGGATTGGCTTCCCTGATCCTTCTCTGTGGTTTCTTCCCCTGCTGGAATCTCCCCGAGGATCTGAGAGGGAATAGATTCCCTGATCCTTCTCTGTGGTTTCTTTCCTGCTGGAAGCTCCCTGAGGATCTGATACCATTGGGGGTGCTTGCCCTCCTTCTCCTCACCTTCTCCTCTTCCTCCTCCTCTTCCTCCCTGGCAGGCAGCCGTAAGTGCAAGAAGGGATAGGTTCCCTAAACCTTGTGCACAAAGGAATAGATTCCCTAATCCTTCTCTGTGGTTTCTTCCCCTGCTGGAAGCTCCCCGAGGATCTGAGAGGGAATAGATTCCCTGTTCCTTCTCTGTGGTTTCTTCCCCTGCTGGAAGCTCCCCAAAGATCTGGGACCCTCAGGGGTGCTCGGCCTCCTTCTCCTCACCTTCTCCTCTTCCTCCTCCTCCTCTTCCTCCCTGGCAGGCAGCCGCAAGTGCAAGAAGGGCTTCCTGCACTGCATGAACGGGCGCTGCGTCGCCAGCCGCTACTGGTGCGACGGCGTGGACAACTGCGGGGACAACTCGGACGAGGTGCCCTGCAACAGTGAGTGTCTGCCTGGCCCCCAGCCAGCCCCTGGCAGCTGCTTGGGACAGGGGACAGCAGCTTCAGGAAGGAGGTACTGTCAGCTTGACAGGAGCAGAGCAGAGCCAGGGCTTAAGGGAGAGTCAAGGTCAAGCTTGTGCTGGTTTGTAAGGCTTACGGTGACAGCTGGGAGGAAAAACTCCTGGGTATGGGCATGCAGCACTCAGAGCTTCCCAGGGAGAGGGGTTTGACAGCCAGGGGTGTAATGTCACTGCTCCTCATGGCTCCCAGGCATTCCCTTAGGGGGCTGCAGGGTGGGTTTGCTCAGTTCCAAACTGACAGGGGCGGTCAGGAGCTCCTCAGAGTCCTGTCCAGCTCTGGCTGTGCCAGGGAGAGGGGCTCAGGCTGCCAGGCAGGGTCTGCTTGGTTCCAAACTGACAGGGGTGGTCAGGAGCTCCTCAGAGTCCTGTCCAGCTCTGGCTGTGCCAGGCAGAACGTGAGCCAGGAAGGGTCTGGGAGCACTCTGAGCATCCCAGAGCTGTGTGGGCGGTGGGTGGGGGTGTGGGTGTGCATGTGGGGACCCTCCCTCATGGATTATGGGGGCTTCTTCCCCCCTGGCAGAAACCAGCTGTGCTGCCACCGAGTTCCGCTGCCGGGACGGGACCTGCATCGGCAATTCCAGCCGCTGCAACCAGTTCATCGACTGCGAGGATGCCTCTGATGAAATGAACTGCAGTGAGTGCCCAGCTGCTGCCCCTGGCCCCTGCTCAGCTCTGGGGATGCTCCTGCTCTCGGTGCTGGCAGCAGGGATGGGGGGGTTTGGGATTTGGGCTGGGTTGGGGAGGGAGGAGGGTCCCGCTCCGGTCCTGGGATGAGGCAGCCCCAGCCCACCCCTGCAGCCCCTCTGTGCCATGCTCAGCACCCCAAAACCTGATGGATTTCTGCAGTTCTGGGCATGTGTGGGGCACATCTGGGGTTGTGTGGGGCATATCTGGGGGTGTGTGGGGCATATCTGGGGGTGTGTGGGGCACATCTGGGGGTGTGTGGGGTGTGGTGGGCTCTGGCAGCAGGGCAGGGGCCAGTGCCACGTGGTGGAGCCAGACCAGGGGGCTTCTCCTGTGATTCCTGCTGTGTCACTGGAGCTCCTTCTGTGATTCCTCTCAGCTGCCACCGACTGCAGCAGCTACTTCAGGCTGGGGGTGAAGGGCACCACGTTCCAGAAGTGTGAGCACACGTCCCTGTGCTATGCCCCCAGCTGGGTGTGTGACGGTGCCAACGACTGCGGCGATTTCTCGGACGAGCGCAACTGCCCCGGTGAGAGCAGGAGGGCAGAGGGGGCTCTGGGGGGCAGGGATGTCCCTTTGGGGTCTGCTTGGGTTGTGGAGGCTTTGTTTGCCCACTGGGACTGTTGTTCTCCTGCATAGATGGTGCTGCAGGGAGCTGGGACCTCAGGGGGATTTTGGGGAGGAATCCTTCAGTTCTGGGCTGGGAGGAGGCAGGACGTGGCTCTGCTGTCGTCCTCACTGATGTTTCCATCACAAAGTAGGTGGGAGGAAGCCCAAATGTCCATCCAACTACTTTGCCTGCCCGAGTGGGAGGTGCATCCCCATGACCTGGACGTGTGACAAGGAGGATGACTGCGAGAACGGCGAAGATGAGACCCAGTGCAGTGAGCGGCAGGGTGGGGACACTCAGGGTTTGGGCTGGGGCACGGGGTGGTGCTGGAGGGTGGGCAGGACCCTCTTCTCTCCCTGACATCCATTTGCCAGGGACAGACCCCAGATTCTTCCCCCTTTGTGGTTTTACCCCACACTCTTGGGCTTTTAGCTGTGAGCAGTGTAAATGTCCTCATGTGCTGGTTTGCTCGCACGTGCACAAGTGGCTGTGGCCCTTTTGAACGGGACCAGTTATGGCTCCCTTCAGCTGCATTTTTAGTTCTAATCTCCTGGAACAAGACCCAAACAGTGCTCAGGAGCTGGGGATCTTCCTCAGGTCCACACCAGCGAGTCCCACACCATCCCTATGGGACCACAAGCAGTACCCCCAACACCCCCTGGCCTCCTGGAGCCCGGCTGGCACAGCCTGGCCATGCTCTGCTGATGTCTCCTCCCCTTATCACCTCTCTCTGACCCCCATCTCCTCCTCTTCTCCTCCCCCAGACAAATTCTGCTACCCTGTGCAGTTCGAGTGCAACAACCACCGCTGCATCTCCAAGCTCTGGGTGTGTGATGGGGCTGACGACTGTGGGGATGGCTCTGATGAGGACAGTCGCTGCCGTGAGTCTGCCCCAGCCTTTCTTCCCCATCTCCATCCCTTCCTGCTCCATCTCCATGTTCCTACATCCATGTTCCTGCCTCTGCCCATCCCTTCTCCCACCCGTGGTCTCGCTGTATCTGTATCTGCTGGGGCTCCAGCGGTGGGGTGATGGGCTTCCTCCTTATTGGAATTAAATACCAATATAGCTGGATGGGATGTGCCTGGGCTCATCTGGCCCTTGCTGCTTGACCAAGGGCAGCAGCTGTGGTGGTTTCACCTCAGAGACACCTTTGGCTGGCTGGATATTGCAGCAAAAGTGAGGGTGCCCCCTCAGGGGTCTCTTCCCTGACTGATCCATCCCCAGGATGGAGCTGCCCCACCTTGGGTGCCAATATATTGGAATTAAATACCAATACAGCTGGATGGGACATGCCTGGGCTTGTCTGGCCCTTGCTGCTTGACCAAGGGCGGCAGCTGTGGTGGTTTCACCTCAGAGACACTTTTGGCTGGCTGGATATTGCAGCTGGGCTCTTGGGACAAGTCCAGGCTTGCAGGAGCTCAGGTTTATCTTGGTGGAGAAGCTTTAAGGCGATGGTGAAGGAAAGGAGTCGGTTCTGATGGAGGGTTTGGATCCAGAGCTTTATTCCTGGCCCACAGGCCTCTGAATCCAGCAACAGCTCCAGCAGAACTCCCCAAACCCCGTGGTTGCTGCTCCTTTGAACCCCAGGGAGAGGGGCAGGGAAGGGGTGGGGAGCCACCAACCAGGTAAGGGGGGGAGTCTCAGGTGACAAAAGACACCTGGATGGCCCAATGTCCCCAGGGGTGAGAGGCATCTTTTGAACTTCACCAATCACACGACACCCTTGCTGGTGATGCCAAGATTGATGGACAGCAGTCAGCAGGGGAAGGGAGGGGAAGGGAGAGGTTAAAACAGACTGTTACATCCCACCCCAGCACATGCTGCTCCTCCTTTCCCCAGGGCTCACCACCTGCAGCTCAGGATCCTTCCAGTGCCCTGGCACCTACGTGTGCGTGCCGGAGCGCTGGCTGTGTGACGGGGACAAGGACTGTGCTGATGGGGCTGATGAGACCCTCGCTGCTGGCTGCTGTGAGTGCCCGATCCTGGGGGCTGGGGGAGGCTGGGGGCTGGCAGGGGCTGGTGGTGACAGTGCCCCTTTGCAGTGTACAACAACACCTGTGATGAGAGGGAGTTCATGTGTGGGAACCGGCAGTGCATCCCCAAGCACTTCGTCTGTGACCATGACGATGACTGCGGCGATGGCTCTGATGAATCCCCGGAATGTGGTGGGTGTCTGTAGGACCCTGGGTGGGGACTGACCCTGCTGGGTCCTCGTGGGCTTTGGGACAGTGCCCTGGGAGGGTCTTCATCACCATGGAGGGGTTTGGTGTGAGGGAACCCAGAGAGGGAATCCAGAGAGATCCAAACCCACCGAGAGATTCAAACCTAGTGAGAGAGATCCAAACCAAGAGTTCCAGACCCATACAGAGAGATTCAAACCTACACAGAGATCCAAACCCACACAGAGAGATCCAGAACCACTGAGAGATCCAGACCCGCAGAGAGATTCAAACCCCAGAGAGATTCAAACCCCAAAGAGATCCAGACCCACAGAAAGATCCAGACCCACAGAGAGATCCAAACCCACAGAGATTCAAACCCCAGAGAGATCCAGACCCAGTGAGAGAGATCCAGACCCACCGAGAGATCCAAACCCACAGAAAGATCCAAACCCCATAGGGATCCAAACCCTAGAGAGATCCAAACCCACAGAGAGATCCAAACCTAGTGAGAGAGAAGCAAAACCCCAGAGAGATCCAAACCAACAGATTCAAACCCTAGAGAGATCCAAACCCACAGAGAGATCCGTGTGTGTGCAGGACAGCCCTGTCCCCAGGCCAGCTCCTCTGTGGTGTCCCTGTCACTCCCAGCAGCTCAGGAAGGTTTGCTCCATGGTGCCTCCCTCTCTCTGAGTGTCCCCACGGTGCCTCTGGGAGGCTCAGGAGGGTGGGCTGCTGGCTGAGCCCCTCACCCTCCCCCAGAATATCCCACCTGTGGCCCCCACGAGTTCCGCTGCCAGAACGGCCGCTGCCTCAGCAACCGGCAGTGGGAATGCGACGGCGAGTTCGACTGCCACGACCACTCGGATGAGGCGCCCAAAAACCCACGCTGCAGCAGCCCAGGTACCTCTGGGGTCATGCTGGGGACCTGGGGGGCATAGTGGAATCCCAGCCACCCCTCTCACCGGTCACTGCCACCTCCTCTGTGCAGAAAACAAGTGCAACGACTCCTTCTTCCTGTGCAAGAACGGGAATTGCATCTCCGAGGCGCTGCTGTGCGACAACAACAACGACTGCGCCGACGGCTCTGACGAGCTCAACTGCTTCATCAACGAGTGCCTCAACAAGAAGCTGAGTGGCTGCTCCCAGGAGTGTGAGGACCTCAAGATTGGGTACAAGGTAGGGAGCCACGGGTGGTGTAGGAACGACGGGGTTTGCATGGTTGGGACGGACGGAGATGAGAGATCTCTGAAGCCAGGGTGTGGAACTTGGGGTTTATTGCAAAGGGCCAAGTGCAGAGCCCTGCTGGGAGCTGCCAGGCACAGCTCAGAGCAGGACTGAGAGAGGGAGAGAGAGGTAAAGAGAGTGGTAAAGAGGATGAGAGAGCGAGGTTCCTGTTACAATACAATAAATCTCCTTCTGTGTTGAATATTCTGATTCTCACTAACCAATGTAGTCCAAGATACAACTCCTATAGCATTTCCCTACAGCCTATAAGAATCATTACATTCCCATCCTGTGTTACATTTTAAACCCTAAAAACTCCTCTTTGGAGCAGTTTTAAACCCAAAACCTCCTCTTCGGGCCCCTTCTGCCAAGCTGTAGGGTCTGCTCTGACCCTTGGAGCTGTCTGCAAGCAGAGGGTGTTGTTCCATCAAAAGGGGATTTTACCTTCAGCTGGCCACACCATTGTTTTCCCGTTGTTCAGTAACTAAAGGATCTCAAAGCTTGCTTTCATTTCAGTCTTGCTTATAGTTTCTATATTCTCAAAATCTTTTGCCAGGCAATCATATTTATAAGGCTTTCCAGTTTCATTTTCCCCAGCGGGGTGGGGGGGCTGGCTGCACAGATTATGGAATTACAGAATGCCCTGAGTTGGAAGGGACCCACAAAGTCCAACTCCTGCTCTTGCACAGGAGATCTCAGCAATCTCATTCTGTGTCTGAGAGTTGTCCAAATGCTCCTGGGGCTGTGCCAGCCAGCAGTGTCTGACCACTCTCTGGGGAAAGAACCTTTTCCTGATATCCAGCCTAAACCTCCCCTGGCACAGCTCCTGCTGTTCCCTCTCCTCCTCCTCCTCCTCCTCCTCCTCCGTGGGTTGTGTCTGTCCTGTGCCAGGAGATTTCAGCAATCTCACTCTGTGCCTGAGAATTGTCCAAATTGTCCTGGGGCTGTGCCAGCCAGCAGTGTCTGAGCACCCTCTGGGGTGAAGAACCTTTTCTCTCTGACCACCCTCTGGGGAAAGAACCTTTTCCTGATATCCAGCCTAAACCTCCCCTGGCGCAGCTCCTGCTGTTCCCTCTCCTCCTCCTCCTCCTCCTCCTCCTCCTCCTCGGGTTGTGTCTGTCCTGTGCCAGCTGGGCCAGGGACGTGACACTGGCTCTTCAAGCGCTGTTTGTGCATCTCAGCTGTCCTTGCTGAGTCTGCATGTCCCATGGTGACACTTGTCACCTCCCAGCACCTGCCACCTCCCTTGGAGGTGTCTGACAGCTCCGGGTTGCTCCTGCAGTGCAGATGCCGTCCTGGCTTCCGGCTGAAGGACGACGGCAAGACGTGCATCGACATCGACGAGTGCTCCACCACCTACCCCTGCAGCCAGAAATGCATCAACACCCTGGGCAGCTACAAGTGCCTCTGCACTGAGGGCTACAAGCTCAGACCTGACAACCCCACCAGCTGCAAGGCTGTCACAGGTGAGAGCCAGGTGTGGGCGCAGAGTTCGGGATGCTCCTGGTGACCGTGGGATGCTCCTGGTGACCGTGGGATGCTCCTGGTGACCGTGGGATGCTCCTGGTGCTGGAGTTGGAGGGTGAAGTGGCTGCCCCCAGCTCATGAGGGAGGGGTGGCAGGTGTGCAGGGTCCTGCCCACATCCCAGCAGTGCTCCCCTGCCACTTTTCCCTCTTTCCCCGTGCAGATGAAGAGCCTTTCCTCATCTTCGCCAACCGCTACTATCTGAGGAAGCTCAACCTGGATGGCTCCAACTACACTCTGCTCAAGCAGGTGAGGGATGAGTGGGAGCAGGAGGCACAGCAGCCCCATGTGGAGGGGATTTGGGGATGGAGCAGGCCCTGAAGGACATGGGAGCTGCCAGCTGAGGAGTTTTGGCTCTTGGCTTCTCAGGGGAATGGCAGATCCATCTAAATGTCAGGTTACTGTGAGCGAGGAGCAAGCAGGGAGGCTGTGGGCTTTATAAAACCCCCCCAGAGCCACTGAGGCTGCTGCAACCCTTCTCCCTCCCTGCTCTCCAGGGGCTGAACAATGCTGTGGCTCTGGATTTCGACTACAGGGAGCAGATGATCTACTGGACAGATGTCACCACGCAGGGCAGCATGATCCGCCGCATGCACATCAACGGCAGCAACGTCCAGGTGGGGACTGTGGGAATCCACAAAATTAGAGGGGAAATTAGAGGGTTTTGGGGAAAAGCTGCAAGGTGCAGGCCTCAGATACAGCAGAACTGTGAGTAGAGCTAAGCAGCAGCCATGAGATTGGTCAGCAGAAAAATTATTTAAACTGTAGAAAAAGCAAAAGCAAATAGAACAATGGTCTGTGTATTAACGCTTGTCTGAATAGCTCTGTAAGCTGCAGAAAGTTTATCTAGCAAGATATTAGGAAGGTTAAAGCTTAATAATGGAGCTCTGTGCGTTGTGTTTTAAGGCTTACAAGCAGGTATTGTATTTGAAATAAGCAAGCATTGTTTAACCAAAGGTATGTGTGCTTATGGTGATTGGATAGAACTACTGTCAATGTGCTTTTGCTTTGTGTGATTGGTCAAGAAGATTCTAAAGTGAGTTATAACATTAAGTTTTCTAGCCTGCTGCCTAGAATGTGAGCTGCTGGCATCTTCCCATTGTCATAACCATGTAATGAGAGTGATGCTGAAAAGGTGCATTCTATAGCAGCCCCGTCTCGTTCACCTCTGTAAATAAACCCCCTTGCTGGTGTCAGGGACATGGGGCACCCCCTGGGACACCCCTGGGCCTCACCCACCTCCTGCCCCGCTCTGGGGTCATCACTGGGCTTTGAGAGTCAGCCCCAGTTGCTGTGGGATGTTTTGTAGCTCCACACCAAGCAGGGGAGGGCTCCACGCTGCCCTGAAATGTGGGATAAGGAAGGTTGGGGGAAGAGTTATGGAGTTGTGGAATGATTTGGGGCAGAAGGGATCTTAAAGATCATCCAGTTTCACTCCCCTGATGTGGGCAGGGACACCTTCTACTATCCCAGGTTGCTCCAAGCCCCATCCAGCCTGGCTTTGGACACTTCCAGGGATCCAGGACAGCCACAGCTTCTCTGGGAAATCTGTGCCAGGACCTCCCCACCCTCACAGGGAGGATTTTCTTCCCAATAGCCCATCTAAACCTGAAAAGGGAGTGATGAAGAAGATCTGGGCTGGGGAGGAGGGGGGATGCTATCACCCCTTGAGACATCAAAGTTTGGTTCTCTCTGCTCATGCCCCTCACCTCTGACTCCTCCTGGCAGGTCCTTCACCGCACAGGGCTCAGCAATCCTGATGGACTGGCCGTGGACTGGGTGGGAGGAAACCTCTACTGGTGTGACAAGGGCCGGGACACCATCGAGGTGTCCAAGCTCAACGGCGCCTACCGCACCGTGCTGGTCAACTCGGGGCTGCGCGAGCCCCGCGCGCTCGTGGTGGACGTGCAGAACGGGTGAGAGCCTGGCCCACGTGGGCCTGCTGCTCTGCTCTGGGCTGGCAAAGGGGCTGTGGTCATCTTGCTGCTGTCCCAGAGGTTGGGAGATGGGATCAAGCCTTCCCTCTTGGCCCCTGGGACACTGGGATGTTTTGCTTTTCCCTACCCTTGTGGCCATGCACCTCCATTTATTACAGAGTCATGGGGTGGTTTGGGATGGAAGGAACCCATTGATTGCTGTGGGCAGTCACCTTCCACTATCCCAGGTTGCTGCATGCCCTGGGGTTTGGGGAAAGGGACTGTGGTCATCTTGCTGTAGTCCCAGAGGCTGGGAGATGGGATCAAGCCTTCCCTCTTAGCCACTGGGACACCTGGATGGTTTTCCTCACCCTGTGCCTGTGCACCTCCGTTTATCACAGTCATGGATGGAAGGGACCTCAAAGACTGTCTTGTTCCACCCCACTGCTGTGGGCAGTCACCTTCCACTATCCCAGGTTGCTCCATGCCCTGTGGTCATCTTGCTGTAGTCCCAGAGCTTGGGAGATGGGATCAAGCCTTCCCTCTTGGAATGGTTTTCTCTACCCTGTGCCTGTTCATCACAGAGTCATGGGGTGGTTTCAGATGGAAGGGACATTAAAGACCATCCTGTTCCACCCCACTGCTGTGGGCAGTCACCTTCCACTATCCCAGGTTGTTCCATGCCCTGTGGTCATCTTGCTGTAGTCCCAGAGGCTGGGAGATGGGATCAAGCCTTCCCTCTTGACCTCTGGGACACCTGGATGCTTTTCTCCACCCTCTGCCCATGCATCTCTGTTTATCACAGAGTCAAGAGGGGGTTTGGGATGGATTCTGTTCCACCCCATTATCCCAGATTGCTCCATGCTCCATCCAACCTTGGACACTTCCAGGGATGGGGCAGCCACAGCTGCTCTGGGCATCCTGTGCCAGGGATTCTCACAGGGAGACATTTTTGTGGTTTCCAACTCAGCATCTCCCTGCTCTTGTGTTTCACCCCCAGCTACCTCTACTGGACAGACTGGGGTGACCACTCTCTGATCGGGAAGATCGGCATGGACGGCACCAACCGCAGCGTCATCGTGGACACCAAGATCACCTGGCCCAACGGGCTCACCCTCGACTACATCAACAGCAGGATCTACTGGGCTGATGCCCGTGAGGACTACATCGAGTTTGCCAGCCTGGATGGCTCCAACAGGCACACGGGTGAGAGCTCCGTGGGTGCCAGCACACCCAGGCTCTGGGTCAGCTCTTGGAGTGGGATCCAGCGCTGTTGGGGACAGTCCCCAGCTCTTGCCACCCCTCTGTGTCTATGCTGGTTCCTTGTGGGAGGAGAACATGGCTCAGCCCCTCTCTGAGTGCCTGCTCCTGAGCTCTGTGGGTGCCAGCACACCTTGGGGAGGTCCAGGCTCTGGGAGCCAGCGCTGTTGGGGACAGTCCCCAGCTCTATCCACCCCTCTGTGTCCATGCTGGTTCTTTGTGGGAGGAGAACATGGCTCAGCCCCTCTCTGAGTGCCTGCTCCCCTCTCAGTGCTGAGCCAGGACATCCCTCACATCTTCGCGCTCACCCTCTTCGAGGATTTCATCTACTGGACCGACTGGGAGACCAAATCCATCAACCGGGCCCACAAAACAACAGGAGCCAACAAGACCCTGCTGATCAGCACCTTGCACAGGCCCATGGACATCCACATCTACCACCCCTACCGCCAGCCTGACGGTGAGCAACGTGGGAAATGGATTTGTAGAAAATTCTCAAAGCCTGACAGAAGGCTCACACTGTATGCAAACCTTGAGATAAGAAATGCTGACTTGGAAATGCCATGGGATAGGGCAGAGAGAGAGAAATGGAACTAGAAACAAGTTGCAAAGAGTGGCCTTGCAAATAAGACTGGATACTTTGGAGAAATAGAAGTACAAATTCTCATTTTCATTTCTCACAGAGCACGGCTTGGGGGTGCTGGGGAACCACCCCAAGAAAAGGACATGGGGGGATGCCAGGTTGGGCAGGGGGAGCAGGAGCAGGTGACAAAGGTCCTGCTGCTCCTATGCCACCCTGAGTGTCCCCAGCTTGGTCTGACTTGCTGTTGTCACCCTGCTCTCCCCAGTTCCCAACCACCCCTGCAAGACCAACAACGGCGGCTGCAGCAACCTCTGCCTGCTCTCCCCGGGTGGGGGGCACAAATGTGCCTGTCCCACCAACTTCTACCTGGGCAGTGATGGCAAAACCTGTGTGTCCAACTGCACTGCCAGCCAGGTAAGCCCCTGCCTGCCTGTCCCTGCCTGTCCCTGCCTGTCCCTGCCTGTCCCTGCCTGTCCCTGCCTGCCTGGATATTCCCCATGCCCATGTCCCTCCTGCCGTGATCTCCCTGGTGGTGATGGGGTGTTGTTTGGGTGCAGGCAGCACCTCCCTCCTGTGGCACTTCATGTTTGGGGGTGTCCAGGGGAGCCAGAGACCCTCCAGCTCTGGAATGTTCTTCTACCCCTCTCCTCAAACCCCAGGGTTGGGTGGGGTTAAGGCTTTGCTCTGGCTCAGGATTTGGGAATACCTGGAGGGGACAGCGCAGGATCAGTGCCCTTGGCTGAGCTCAGTGGGGATGAAATCTTTTGGGGTCCCCCTCCCCATCCTGGACCACCCCACGAGCTCCTCTCTCCTTCAGTTTGTCTGCAAGAATGACAAGTGCATCCCTTTCTGGTGGAAATGCGACACCGAGGACGACTGCGGGGACCGGTCGGACGAGCCGGAGGATTGCCGTGAGTGCCAGGGGGTGACACGGCCCCCCAGTGTCCCAGCACCCCCCAGGATGTGCAGGGTGGCTGTTGGGACAGCCCCGTGGAGGGGAGGGTCAGTCAGAACAGGGTTCAGGGAGCAGTGGGGCACATCTGCCCCATGGAGCAGTGCCTGAGCCCAGAATTGGATGCTGGGTCCCTGCAGAGGACACCAGAGGGGTGGAACGGGGGTTCTGAGGTTGAGGTGTGCCCTAAAAATGTTCCTCAGAGCAAACCTGTGGCCCTGTGTTACCCCACAGCTGAGTTCAAGTGCAGGCCAGGGCAGTTCCAGTGCTCCACAGGGATCTGCACCAACCCCGCCTTCCTCTGCGACGGCGACAACGACTGCCAGGACAACTCAGATGAGGCCAACTGTGGTAGGTTCCTGTGTCCCCCTGTGACCCTCCACAGCGTGGAGATGCTGCCTGTCACCCCCTGACTGTGTCACCTCTTCCCCCAGACATCCACGTCTGCCTGCCCAGCCAGTTCAAGTGCACCAACACCAACCGCTGCATCCCCGGCATCTTCCGCTGCAACGGGCAGGACAACTGTGGGGACGGAGAGGATGAGAAGGACTGTCGTGAGTGGGGGGCTCAGGGGGTCAGCTGGGAGCTGCCGTGGGTCAGATTGAGGGGTTCAGATCTGTGTCTTGGGGTGTTTGGCTCTCTGGATTGTGCCAGGGCTTTCTTTGTACCCCTGGTCTCTGCATTCCCTCTGTCCCCACTGCTGTTTCCTGATGGGAATCCTTAAATCCCTTGATGTGGATTTGGGCTGAGCCTGGATCTGGTGGCCCCTGCCCTGTTTCCTAGTGGGAATGAAATCCTTAAGTCCCTTGATGTGGATTTGGGCTGAGCCTGTAGCCCAGCTGAGGGATCTGGTGGCCTCTGCCCTGTTTAAGTCCCTTGATGTGGAATTTGGGCTGAGCCTGGATCTGGTGGCCTCTGCCCTGTTTCCTAGTGGGAATGAAACCCTTAAGTTCCTTGAGCCTGTTGCCCAGCTGAGGGATCTGGTGCCCTCTGCCCTGTCCCCTCATAGCTTGGAGTCTTCTGGGGCCATTTTATGTCTCTGCTCCATCTCCACTGAGCACGCAGCCCCTTGTGATCCCTGGAGCACCCACACACCTCTCAACCCCACGGCTGCTTTTGGGGAAAGGAGAGGCTGGCCCTGCCTGCCCTGCTGCCTTTCCTGACCCCCCCTTCTCCCTGCTGCAGCCGAGGTGACCTGTGCCCCCAACCAGTTCCAGTGTGCCATCACCAAGCGCTGCATCCCCCGGGTCTGGGTGTGTGACCGTGACAACGACTGCGTGGACGGCTCTGATGAACCTGCAAACTGCAGTAAGGCACCCGTGTGGGGAGGGGCTCTGCCCAGTGTAAAATGCCCACACCGGGCACCTCTGCGTGCTGGAGGGGTGGCAGGTCCCTGCTCAGTCCCTGCTCAGTCCCTTCTTGGTCCCTACTTGGTCCCTGCTCTGTCTCTGCTCAGTCCCTGCCCAGTTCGACCTCGGTCCCTCCTCAGTCTCTGCTCAGTCCCTCCTTGGTGCCTCCTTGGTCTTTGCTCAGTCCTTGCTCAGTCCCTGCTCAGTTCTACCCCAGTCCTTGCTCAGTTCCTGCTCAGTCCTCTGCTCAGTTCTACCCCAGTCCTTCCTCAGTCCTTCCTCAATCCCTGCTCACTCCCTGCTCAGTTCTACCCCAGTCCCTTCTCAGTTCTTGCTCAGTCCCACCTCAGTCCCCACTCAATTCCTGCTCAGTTCTATCCCAGTCTCTCCTCAGTCCATGCTCAGTCCTTGCTCAGTTCCTGCCCAGTTCTACCCCAGTCCCTGCCCAGTTCTACCCCAGTCCCTGCCCAGTTCTATCCCAGTCCCTGCTCAGTCCCTCTCAGTCCCTGTGGGCAGTGGCTGATGCTGTTGCTGGCTCTGTCCTGCTGGGATCCTCCTCCCCCTGACATCTCCCTGGAGAACTCCTTGAAAGGGAGGAGGATCCCACCCACCTCCAGGCTGTCCATCAGCCCTGCAGAGAGCAGCACAGGCCTGACCAGTGCTGACCCTGCCCTGTGTCCCTTTGTCCCCTGCAGCCCAAATGACCTGTGGTGTGGATGAGTTCCGCTGCAAGGACTCGGGCCGGTGCATCCCTGCACGCTGGAAATGTGACGGGGAGGACGACTGTGGGGATGGATCTGATGAGCCCAAGGAGGAATGCGGTGAGTAGAGGCCTTGGGGACAAGCCAGTGTCATCTTGTGTCCCTTTCCCTGAGGGACAGGCTGGCCTGGAGCTGGTTGGCTCTTCTGGGGTGTCCCAGGAGTTCCAGCTGCTCCTGTTCTGGGTGGCATGGGCAGAGTTGGGTCAGAGGGAGGTGCAAGGGTAGTGCTGACCCCTGTCCTGGTCCTTGTTCCTGTCCTGTCCCTCCCCATGTTCAGGGCAGTGCTGACACCTGTCCCTGTCTCTGTCCCTGACCCTGTGCCATCCATGCCCTCCTTTGGGGCAGCTCTGACCTGTCCCTGTCCCTGTCCCTGACTTGTCCCTGTCCCTGTCCCTGTCCCTGACTTGTCCCTGTCCCTGTTCCCCCAGATGAGCGCACGTGTGAGCTGTACCAGTTCTCTGACCTGTCCCTGCTGTGCTCCCAGCAGCTCTGACCTGTCCCTGTCCCTGTCCCTGTCCCTGTCCCTGACCTGTACCTGTTCCCCCAGACGAGCACGTGTGAGCCGTACCAGTTCTCTGACCTGTCCCTGTCCTTGCTGTCCCTGTCCCTGTCCCTGTCCCTGCTGTCCCTGTCCCTGACCTGTCCCTGTCCCCATTGTCCCCAGATGAGCGCACGTGTGAGCCGTACCAGTTCTCTGACCTGTCCCTGTCCCTGCTGTCCCTGTCCTGTCCCTGCTGTCCCCTGTCCCTGACCTGTCCCTGTCCCCATTGTCCCCAGATGAGCGCACGTGTGAGCCGTACCAGTTCCGCTGCAAGAACAACCGCTGCGTGCCGGGCCGCTGGCAGTGCGACTACGACAACGACTGCGGGGACAACTCTGACGAGGAGAGCTGCAGTACGTGCCACCCCCCCTGCCCCTGCTGTCCCCAGCGTGCAGCACTGCACAGGGGACAGGTTTGGGCCCCCCCAGCCCCTCTTGTGCTGTCAGTATGGTGGCTGGGAGAGACACCGTGTCCCCAAGCCAGGACAGCCAGGACACGGCTGTCCCTGACCCTGTGCCATCCATGGGGACAGTGCTGACCCTGTCCCTGTGCCATCCATGCCCTCCTTTGGGGACAGTGGTGACCCTGTCTCTGTCCCTGTGCCATCCATGGCATCCTTTGGGGCAGTGCTGTCCCTGTCCCTGTCCCTGTCCCTGTCCCTGTCCCTGTCCCATCCATGCCTTCCTTTGGGGCAGTGCTGTCCCTGTCCCTGTGCCAAGGAGACACCCCATGGTGACAAGTGACACTGAAGGAGTGACCCCAACACACTCCCTGCAGGAGCATGGGGGGCCCAGCAGAGTCACCTGAGGGCTCCTTGTCCTGCTTTGCCACCAATCACCACCCCCTGTGTCACCCCCTGCCTGGCAGTGCCACCTGGGATGGCACCAGGGTCTGCTGCTTGATCCTGTCCCACCCCACAGCACCCAAAGGGGTTCAGACTGCCCATGGGCTGGCACCAGGGTCTGCTGCCAGACCCTCTCCCACCCCACAGTGCCCCCTCTATCTTCCTGCAGCTCTTCAGGGTGCAGCTTTTGGTTTTTTTTTTTTTCTGTTGATTTCCCGTCGTGTTTTTGAGTTTGTGCCATTTCACCTCATCTTATGTTTTTCTCCATTTTCACACTGTCGTTATGGGGCGCTCAGAGGTAGGTTCCTGCCAAAATCTTTTAATTCCATGTCACAGTCTCTTTCTAAACCCAATGAAGACAATAATTCCTAGGTGAGGGCAGAGGGGCTGGGACTGGACAATCCAGGTGGATTTACTGAGCATCAGCACCAGCATCTCCATCCGTGGAACTGGGGAGGGTCTGACCCTGCTGCTCTGCAGGGCTCTGCATGGCTTGGATTTGGCTCCAAAACCCATCCCCACCTCTCCCTGCTGCCCCTGGACACCTCCTGTTCCCCACAATCCTGTGCCATGAATAGGGGGGTCCCTGTGCCCCAATACCCTATAGGGGGGCTGTAGGGAGGGGAAGGGTCCCAAAAGCCGTCCCAGGTGGGCGGCTGTGCCAGGTGCCATCCTCCTGGATGTGGCACTGGCTGTGCCAGTGAGCTGTGAGCTGTCCCCATGCCCTGTGAGGGGACACAGGGATGGGCACTGCTGCAGTTCCTCCTGCAGCTGGGGTGGGCAGCAATGGGGCTGGTGCTGCCCTGTGGAGAGTGAGTGACCTCAGTGGCCAAAGTGTCCCCCAAAACCCCCACAGGGAGTGGGCTGGGAGTTGGTACCAGCTGTGCCCCTCTGCCAACTCCCACAGCTCTGCCTGTACCCCCTGTCCCCAGTGTCTGTGTCACCCTGTGCCCCTCCAGCTGGCTGGCCAGGGACACCCCAGGCTGTCCCCACACTCAGGGCACACTCTGTGCTCTGTCCCCAGCACTGTGGCCCAGACAGCCAGGCTTTGTGGCCACAGTGTCCCCCAAAACCCCCACAGGGAGTGGTGTGGGAAGGGTGTGGGAGTTGGCACCAGCTGTGCCCCTCTCTCAGCTCTGCCTGTGACCCCTGTCCCCAGTGCCACCAGCTGTGTGTCCTGTCACCCTGTGCCCCCCCAGCTGCTGGCCAGGGACACTCCCTGTCCCCAGTGCCACCAGCTGTGTGTCCCTGTCACCCTGTGCCCCTCCAGCTGCTGGCCAGGGACACTCCCTGCCCTCAGGCTGTCCCCACACTCAGGGCACCCTCTGTGCTCTGTCCCCAGCACCCAGGCCCTGAGAGCCAGGCTGTGTGGCCACAGTGTCCCCCAAAACCCCCACAGGGAGTGGGCTGGGAGTTGGTACCAGCTGTGCCCCTCTGTGAGCTTGGCCTGTACCCCCTGTCCCCAATGCATCGCTGTGTGTCCGTGTCACCCTGTGCCCCCACAGCTGCTGGCCAGGGACACCCCCTGCCCTCACAGGCTGTCCCCACACTCAGGGCACCCTCTGTGCTCTGTCCCCAGCACCCAGGCCCTGCTCTGAGAGCGAGTTCTCCTGTGCCAATGGCCGCTGCATCGCGGGCAGGTGGAAATGCGACGGCGACCACGACTGCGCCGACGGCTCCGACGAGGTACGAGCGGCACGGGGACACTTCCCCCCCTCTGCTCCTGCCCTGGGGCTCACAGGACAGGGGCCTGCCATGCCCACTGTGTCCCTTGTTTGTCCCCTACAGAAAGACTGCACCCCTCGCTGTGAGTTTGACCAGTTCAAGTGCAAGAACGGGCACTGCATCCCCATGCGCTGGCGCTGCGATGCTGACGCCGACTGCATGGATGGCAGCGACGAGGAGAACTGTGGCACAGGGGGTAATGGCACTGCTGGGT
>CM032381.1:1158681-1178809 GCA_019023105.1 Diglossa brunneiventris
GGGGGGATCCCCCAAAGCCACAATGAGGGGGGGTCCCGGGCACCGGGGGGCTCCAGGGGTCTCACATCTTTCCCCCCCTCCCCATTTCCATACAGTGCTGGGGGGCTGCAGGGGGGTTTCACATCTTGGGGGGCTCCAGGGGGGTCTCACCCTGTGTCCCCCTCCCCATTTCTGTGCAGAGACTCCAGGGGGGTCTCACCCTGTGTCCCCCTCCCCATTTCTATGCAGAGCCTGCAGTGCTGGGGGGCTCCAGGGGGGTCTCACACCTTGTCCCCCTCCCCATTTCCAGCACTGGGGGGCTCCAGGGGGGTCTCACATCTTGGGGGGCTCCAGGGGAGTCTCACCCTGTGTCCCCCTCCCCATTTCCATACAGTGCTGGGGGGCTCCAGGGGGGGTTCTCACATCTTGGGGGCTCCAGGGGGTCTCACACCTTGTCCCCCTCCCCATTTCCAGCACTGGGGGGTCTCACCCTGTGTCCCCCTCCCCATTCCGTGCAGACCCTGCAGTGCTGGGGGGCTCCAGGGGGGTCACACCTTGTGTCCCCCTCCCCATTTCTAGCGCTGGGGGGCTCCAGGGGGTCTCACCCTGTGTCCCCCTCCCCATTTCCAGCACTGGGGGGTCTCACCCTGTGTCCCCCTCCCCATTCGGTGCAGAGCCTGCCGCGCTGGGGGTCGCGGGTGGGCACGGGCCCCCTCCGGGCACAGCACGGCGCCGCTGCCGCCGCTGCCCCCGGGCCGTGCCCGGGCTGGACGGGCCAGGAGAGCCTGGCCCAGAGCGACCCCGAGCTCTGGAGCCTCCTGCGCAAGGAGAAGGATCGGCAGTGCCGGGGGCTGGAGCTGATCGCGTCCGAGGTGGGGCTGGGGGCGTGGGGAGGGGCTTGGGGGGCTTGGGAAGGGATTTGGGGGGCTTGGGAAGGGGTGGGGTGGGGACTGGGGGGCTTGGGAAGGGGTGGGGAGGGGGTTAGGAGGGTTGGGATGTGTGGGGGTGGGCTTGGGCAGGGGTGGGGTCAGGTTTGGGGGGGTTGGGAAGGGTTTGGGGTGGGTTTGGGGGGCTTTGGAAGGGGTGGGGTTGGGTTTGGGGGGGATTGGGAAGGGATTTGGGGGGGTTTGGGAGGGGTGGGGGTGGGTTTGGGGGGCTTTGGAAGGGGTGGGATGGGGACTGGGGGGATTGGGAAGGGTTGGGTGGGATTTGGGGGGCTTTGGAAGGGGTGGGGGTGGGTTTGGGGTGGTTGGGAAGGGGTGGGGTGGGATTGGGGGGCTTTGGAAGGGGTGGGGGTGGGTTTGGGGGGCTTGGGAAAGGTTTGGGTTGGGTTTGGGGGGGTTGGGAAGGGGTGGGGTGGGTTTGGGGGGCTTGGGAAGGGTTTGGGTTGGGTTTGGGGGCTTTGGAAGGGGTGGGGTGGGTTTTGGGGGCTTGGGAAGGGTTTGGGTTGGGTTTGGGGGGGTTGGGAAGAGATTTGGGGGGTTTGGAAGGGGTGGGATGGTTTTGGGGGGCTTTGGAAGGGGTTGGGGTGGGGACTGGAGGGCTTAAGAAGGGTTGGGGGTGGGTTTGGGGGCTTTGGAAGGGGTGGGGTGGGTTTGGGGGCTTGGGAAAGGTTGAGGTTGGGTTTGGGGGGCTTGGGAAGGGTTGGGGGTGGGTTTGGGGGGCTTGGGAAAGGTTGGGATTGGGTTTGCGGGGGTGGGAAGGGGTGGGATGGGGTCTGGGGGATTGGGAAAGGTTTGGGTTGGGTTTGGGGGGCTTTGGAAGGGATTTGGGGGGTTGGGGGGGTGGGGGTGGGACTTTGTAAGGTCTTGGGGGGGTGGGAAGGGGTTGGGGTGAGGACCGGGGGGCTTGGGAAGGGTTGGGGGGGTTGAGAAGGGGCGAGGGTGGGACTTGGGGGGCTTGGGAAGTGTTTGGGTTGTGCTTGGGGGGTTTGGGCAGGGGTGGGCTCAGCTTGGGGTGCCCCCTGTTTGTTTTTGGGGGGGTTTGGCTGCTCTCACTCCCACCCCCCTTTTTCCCCCCAGAATTTCTGCAGCCGGGCGGCGCTGGAGGCCCTGGGCTCCTGCCTGAACAATAAATACTCAGAGGGGTATCCTGGGAGGAGGTAAAGTGGGGAGGGGGCTCGGGGGGGCGCTGGGGTTCGGGGATGGACTGGGGGCTCCCCGGGGGTGGTGCCTGGTGGAGGCTGAGCTGGAACAGAGCTGAGGAACAAACGGGAATTTATTGAGAGGCCCCAACAGACCCGCCTGGGGCAAAGAGGGGTTTTCAGAAAATATCACTGGGACCCCCCTGGTGTCCCCCCTGGTGTCCCCCCTGGTGTCCCCCTGGTGCCCCCCCTGGTGTCCCCCTGGTGTCCCCCTGGTGTCCCCCTGGTGTCCCCAGGTACTTTAGAGTGCTGATGTGGTGGATCAGATCACTCCTATGGGGTCAGGGTGGCACTGGGGACCCCCTGGGTGACCCCCCGGTGTCCCCAGGTACTTTGGGGTGCTGAGATAATGGATCAGGTCACTCCCATGGGGTCAGAATGGCACTGGGGACCCCTGGGGACCCCTTGGGAACCCTCTGGTGTCCCCAGGTACTTTGGGGTGCTGATGTGGTGGATCAGATCACTCCCATGGGGTTGGGTGGCACTGGGGACCCCCTGAGGGCCCCTTGGTGACCCCAGGTACTTTGGGGTGCTGAGATAATGGATCAGGTCACTCCTATGGGGTCAGAATGGCACTGGGGACCCCCTGGTGTCCCCCTGGGGACCCCCTGGTGACCTCCTGGTGACCCCAGGTACTTTGGGGTGCCAAGATAATGGATCAGGTCACTCCCATGGGGTCAGGCTGGCACTGGGGACCCCCTGGTGTCCCCAGGTACCATGGGGGTGCTGAGATAATGGATCAGGTCACTCCATGGGGTCGGGCTGGCACTGGGGACCTCTTGGTGACCCCATGTACTATGGGGGTGCCGAGATAATGGATCACGTCACTGCCATGGGATCAGAATGGCACTGGGGACCCCTGAGTGACCCCCTGGTGTCCCCAGGTACTTTGGGGTGCCGAGATAATGGATCAGGTCACTCCCATGGGGTCAGAATGGCACTGGGGACCCCCTGGTGTCCCCCTGGAGACCCCCTGGGGACCCCCTGGTGACCTCCTGGTGACCCCAGGTACTTTGGGGTGCCGAGATAATGGATCAGGTCACTCCTATGGGGTCAGAATGGCACTGGGGACCTCTTGGTGACCCCAGGTACTTTGGGGTGCCGAGGTGGTGGATCAGGTCACTCCCATGGGGTCGGGCTGGCACTGGGGACCCCTGGTGACCCCCTGGTGACCCCCTGCTGTCCCCAGGTACTTTGGGGTGCTGAGGTGGTGGATCAGGTCACTCCCATGGGGTCAGGCTGGCACTGGGGACCCCCGGGTGACCCCCTGCTGTCCCCAGGTACTACGGGGGTGCCGAGGTGGTGGATCAGATCGAGCTGCTGTGCGAGCAGAGGGCTCTCGAGGCGTTTGACCTGGACCCTGCACGCTGGGGTGTCAACGTCCAGCCCTACTCGGGCTCCCCGGCCAACCTGGCCGCCTACACGGCCCTGCTGCAGCCCCATGAGCGCCTGATGGGGCTGGACCTGCCCGACGGGGGCCAGTAAGGGGGATTTGGGGGTTTGGGGTTGGGGATTTGGGATTTGGGGGATTGGGATGTAGGGCCAGTACATGGGGAATTGGGAGAATTGGGTATTGGGATGTAGAGTCAGTACATGGGGGATTGGGGGTTGGGGAATTGGGGGATTGGGATGTAGGGCCAGTACATGGGGAATTGGGGATTGGGGGGATTGGGGTATTGGGGATTGGACCTGCCCGATGGGGGCCAGTAAGGGGGGATTGGGGGTTTGGGGTTGGGGATTTGGGATTTGGGGGATTGGGATGTAGGGCCAGTACATGGGGAACTGGGGGATTCAGGGATTGGGAGTTGGGGATTTGGGGATTGGGGATTGGGGGATTGGGGATTGGGAATTGGGGGAATTGGGATGTAGGACCAGTACATGGGGAACTGGGAATTGGGGGGATTGGGGGATTGGGGATTGGACCTGCCCGACAGGGGCCAGTAAGGGGGGATTTGGGATTTGGGGGCTTTGGGGATTGGGATGTAGGGCCAGTGTGTGGGGATTTGGTATTGGGGGGATTGGGGATTGGGGGATTTGGGAGTTGGGGATTAGGATTTGGGGGATTGGGATGTAGGGCCAGTACATGGGGAATTGGGAGAATTGGGGGGATTGGGGGATTGGGGATTGGACCTGCCCAATGGGGGCCAGTAAGGGGGGATTTGGGGGTTTGGGGTTGGGATTGGGGAATTTGGGGATTGGGATGTAGGGCCAGTGTGTGGGGAATTGGGATTGGGGGGATTGGGGGATTTGGGAGTTGGGGATTGGGATGTAGGACCAGTACATGGGGAACTGGGATTTGGGGGATTGGGGGATTGGGGATTGGACCTGCCCGACGGGGGCCAGTAAGGGGAGATTTGGGGAGTTTGGGGTTGGGGATTTGGGATTTGGGGGCTTTGGGGATTGGGATGTAGGGCCAGTGTGTGGGGAATTGGGGATTGAGGGATTTGGGGATTGGGGTTTGGGGCTTGGGGGGATTGGGGATTCGGTGGTTGGGGATTGGGGAATTGGGATTTAGGGCCAGTACATGGGGAATTGGACCTGCCCGACGGGGACCAGTAAGGGGGGATTTGGGGATTTGAGAGTTGGGGATTGGGGGATTTGGGGGCTGGGGATTGGGAATTAGGATTTAGGGCCAGTACATGGGGAATTGGACCTGCCTGATGGGGCCTAGTGCGTGGGGAACGGGGGATTGGGGGATTTGGGGGATTGGGATGTAGGACCAGTACATGGGGAACTGGGAACTGGGGGAATTGGGGATTGGACCGGCCCGATGGGGGCCAGTGCATGGGGGATTTGGGGTTGGGGATTGAGATTTGGGGGATTGGGATGTAGGACCAGTACATGGGGAATTGGGAGAATTGGGTATTGGGATGTAGAGTCAGTACATGGGGATTGGGGGATTTGGGGCTTGGGAATTGGGGGAATTGGGATGTAGGACCAGTACATGGGGAATTGGGGACTGGGGGATTGGGGAACTGGGGAATTGGACCTGCCTGACGGGGGCCAGTAAGGGGGGATTGGAGGATTGGGGGTTTGGGGATTGGGAATGGGGGATTGGAGGATTGGGGATTAGGAATGGGGGATTGGGAGGTTTGGGGATTGGGGATCGGGGGATTAGACCTGCCTGATGGGGGCCAGTGCGTGGGGATTGGAGGATTGGGGGAATTGGGGATTGGGAATTGGGGTGTAGGGCCAGTACGCGGGCATTTGGGAACTGGGGGAACTGGGGGAGTTGGAAATTGGGGGAACATCTTCCCAGGGCCTACCCTAATATTTTCCCAGGCTCAACCTTTCTTTCCAACTGCCCTGAATATCCCATGATTTTTCCCCCATTTTTCCCCCATTTCATCCCCATTTCATCCCTATTTTATCCCCGTTTTTCCCCACTTTATCCCCACTTTATCCCCATTTTATCCCTATTTTTCCCTATTTCATCCCCATTTCATCCCTATTTCCCCCTTATTTTATCCCCATTCCCCCCCCATTGTATCCCTATTTTCCCCCCCCATTTTCCCCTCATTTCCCCCCAGTTTTATCCCCATTTCCCCCCAGTTTTATCCCCATTTCCCCCCAGTTTTATCCCCATTTCCCCCATTTTCCCCCCATTTTCCCCCGGTTTTATCCCCATTTTCCCCCCATTTCCCCCCCCATTTCCCCCCAGTTTTATCCCCATTTCCCCCCAGTTTTATCCCCATTTTCCCCCCATTTTCCCCCCATTTTCCCCCCATTTCCCCCCGGTTTTATCCCCATTTTGTGCCCGTTCCATCCCCAGCCTCACCCACGGTTACATGACGGATACCAAGCGGATCTCGGCCACCTCCATCTTCTTCGAGTCCATGCCCTACAAGCTGGATGTGAGCTGGGGGCAGGGAGGGGCTGGGGGGCCTGTCTGTCTGTCTGTCTGTCTGTCCTTGGACTGACTGACCTGTCTGTCTGTCCCTGGGTTGAGTGGCTTGTCTGTCTGTCCATCCCTGGGCTGTCTGACCTGTCTGTCTGTCTGTCCCTGGGTTGAGTGACTTGTCTGTCTGTCCATCCCTGGGCTGTCTGACCTGTCTGTCCCGGGACTGACTGACCTGTCTGTCTGTCTGTCCTTGGACTGACTGACCTGTCTGTCTGTCTGTCCCTGGATTGACTGACCTGTCTGTCTGTCTGTTCCTGGACTGACCAATGTGTCTGTCTGTCTGTTTGTCTGTCCCTGGTCTGTCTGACCTGTCTGTCCGTCCGTCTGTCCCTCCCAGCCCGCCACAGGCCTCATTGACTACGCCCAGCTGGAGCTGACAGTGCGGCTGTCCCTGGGCTGACTCGTCTGTCTGTCTGTCTGTCCATCCCTGGGCTGACTGACCTGTGTGTGCATCCCTGGGCTGACTGACCTCTCTGTCCCTGGTCTGTCTGACCTGTCTGTCTGTCCGTCCGTCCCTCCCAGCCCGCCTCATTGACTACGCCCAGCTGGAGCTGACAGCGCGGCTGTCCCTGGGCTGGCCAGTCTGTCTGTCTGTCTGTCCATCCCTGGGCTGACTGACCTGTCTGTCCCTGGTCTGTCTGACCTGTCTGTCCGTCTGTCCGTCCCTCCCAGCCCGCCACAGGCCTCATTGACTACGCGCAGCTGGAGGTGACCGCGCGTCTCTTCCGTCCCCGCCTGATCATCGCGGGCACCAGCGCCTACGCCCGCCTCATCGACTACGCCCGCATCAGGAGGGTACGGGGGGTCCTGGGGGGCTCTGGGGGGCTCTGGGAGTCCTGGGGGGTCCTGGGGGCTCTGGGGGTCCTGGGGGGCTCTGGGGGTCCTGGGGACAGGAGGTGACCCTGGTGGGTGTCCCTGGTGGGTGTCCCAGGTGGGTGTCCCATCTCATCGACTACGCCCGCATCAGGAGGGTACAGGGGGTCCTGGGGGGCTCTGGGGGGCTCTGGGGGGTCCTGGGGACAGGAGGTGACCCTGGTGGGTGTCCCCAGGTGGGTGTCCCCTGCCTCATCAACTGTGCCTGCATCAGGAGGGTACGGGGGGTCCTGGGGGACTCTGGGGGGTCCTGGAGGGCTCTGAGGGTCCTGGGGGGTCCTGGGGAGCTCTGAGGGTCCTGGGGGGTCCTGGGGGCTCTGAGGGTCCTGGGGACAGGAGGTGACCCCAGTGTCCCCAGGTGGGTGTCCCCAGGTGGGTGTCCCCTGCCTCATTGACTACGCCTGCACCAGGAGGGTACGGGGGGTCCTGGAGGCTCTGGGGGGGTCCTGGAGGGCTCTGAGGGTCCTGGGGGGTCTTGGGGAGCTCTGGGGGTCCTGAGGGTCCTGGGGGTCCTGAGGGGCTCTGGGGGCAGGAGGTGACCCCGGTGTCCCTGCTGGGTGTCCCCCACCTCATCGACTGTGCCCGCATCAGGAGGGTACGGGGGGCTCTGGGGGGTCCTGGAGGGCTCTGGGGGGTCCTGGGGGTCTCTGGGGACAGGAGGTGACCCCCGTGGGTGTCCCCACAGGTGTGTGACGAGGTCAAGGCCTACCTGCTGGCAGACATGGCCCACATCAGCGGGCTGGTGGCCGCCAAGGTGATCCCGTCACCCTTCGAGCACGCGGACGTCGTCACCAGCACCACGCACAAGACACTGAGAGGGGCCAGGTGGGACCCCCGGGGCTGGGGGGTGGCAGTGAGGGACCCCCTTGGGGGGCTGTGAATGAGGGACCCCCTTGGGGGGCTGGGACTTTGGGACCCCCTTGGGGGGCTGGGAATGAGGGAGATCCTTGGGGGGGTGGGACTTTGGGACCCCCTTGGGGGGCTGGGATTCAGGGACCCCTTTGGGGGGCTGGGACCCTGTGAGCCCCCCAAGGGGCTGGGAATGAAGGAGCCCCTTGGTGGGCTGGGACCCTGTGAGCCCTTTGGGGTGCTGGGACCCCAGGGAACCCCAGGTGCCCCACAAGGGGACCCCAAGGTGCCCCAGGCTGGGACCCTGTGAGCCCCCCAAGGGGCTGGAAATGAGGGACCCCCTCAGGGGGCTGGGAGCCCCTGCATGTCCCCCAGGCCAGCAGAGGTGACAGTGTCCCTTTGTCCCCAGGTCAGGGCTGATCTTCTACCGCAAGGGCGTGCGCGCCGTGGATGACAGGACGGGCAAGGAGACGCTGTATGACCTGGAGGACAGGATCAACTTCTCCGTGTTCCCCTCGCTGCAGGGGGGACCCCACAACCACGCCATCGCTGCCGTGGCCGTGGCCCTAAAACAGGTCTGGGGAGGGGGTGTCCTGTGCCCCCTGTGCTGTGGGGTGTCCCCTGTACTTATGGGGTGTCCCCCCAGTGCTATGGGGTGTGGGGTGGGTTGTTGGGGTGTCCCCCCAGTGCTATGGGGTGTGGGGTGTCCCCCTGTGCTATGGGATATTGGGGTGCCCCCTGTGCTGTGGGGTGTCCTGTGTTCCCCTGTGCTATGGGGTGTGGGGTGTCCCCCTGTGCTATGGGGTGTCCTGTGTCCCCCCAGTGTTATGGGGTGTCCTGTGCCCCCTGTGCTATGGGGTGTTGGGGTGTCCCCTTTGCTATGGGGTGTGGGGTGTCCCCCCAGTGCTATGGGGTGTTCTCTGTACTTATGGGGTGTCCCCCTGTCCCCCCCTGTGCTATGGGGTGTGGGGGGTCCCCCTGTGCTATGGGGTGTGGGGTGGGTTGTTGGGGTGTCCCCCCTGTGCTATGGGGGATCCTCCCCAGTGTTATGGGGTATTGGGGTGTCCCCTGTGCTATGGGGTGCCCCCCCTGTGCTGTGGGGTGTCCCCTGTACTTATGGGATGTCCCCCCTGTGCCATGGGGTGTCCCCTGCCCTGGTGGGGTGTCCCCTGTGCTATGGGGTGTCCCCATGCTGATGGGGTGTCCCCTGTGCTATGGGGTGTCCCCCCCTGTCCTGATTGGGTGTCCCCCATGCTGTTGGGGTGTCCCCTGCCCCGATGGGGTGTTGGGGTCCCCCCACGCTGATGCTGTCCCCCGTCCCCAGGCCAGCTCCCCGGCCTTCAGGCAGTACTGCCAGCAGGTGCTGAGCAACGCCAAGGCCATGGCACAGGCACTGCTGCAGAGGGGCTACACCCTGGTGTCCGGTGAGTCTGTCCGTCTGTCCGTCTGTCTGTCTGTGTGTGTGTCTGTCTGTCTGTCTGTCTGTGTGTCTGTGTGTCTGTCTGTCTGTCTGTCCTGCTGCTACACCCTGGTGTCCGGTGAGTCTGTCTGTCTGTCTGTCTGTGTGTCTGTCTGTCTGTCCTGCTGCTCTGTCTGTCCTGCTGCTACACCCTGGTGTCCGGTGAGTCTGTCTGTCTGTCTGTCTGTCTGTCCTGCTGCTCTGTCTGTCCTGCTGCTACACCCTGGTGTCCGGTGAGTCTGTCCATCTGTCTGTCTGTCTGTGTGTCTGTCTGTCTGTCTGTGTGTCTGTCTGTCTGTCCGGCTGCTACACCCTGGTGTCCGGTGAGTCTGTGTGTCTGTCTGTGTGTCTGTCTGTCTGTCCTGCTGCTACACCCTGGTGTCAGGTGAGTCTGTCTGTCTGTCCTGCTGGTCTGTCTGTCCTGCTGCTACACCCTGGTGTCAGGCAAGTCTGTCTGTCCTGCTGGACAGAGCAGCGGGGCTGGGACAGAACCAGCAGCCCTGCGGAGCACCCGGGGCCCAGCAGAGGGGTCTGGGGGCGCTCAGGACCCCTCACCCCTCTCCTTCCCTCCCCAGGGGGCACCGACAACCACCTGGTGCTGGTGGACCTGCGGCCCAAGGGCATGGACGGGGCGCGGGCAGAGCGGGTGCTGGAGCTGGTGTCCATCACTGCCAACAAGAACACGTGCCCAGGGGACAGGAGTGCCCTGACCCCCGGGGGGCTGCGCCTGGGTGAGGGGCACGGCCTGACCTGGGGCCTGGGGGGCATCACCCCCGTGCTGCTGCTCCCCGCTCTGAGCGGGAATTTGGGGATGGGAAAGGGGCAGGGACTCGGGGGGAGGAGAATTTGGGGATGGGTTTGGGTGGGAAAGGGGCAGGGGCTTGGGGCCAGGAGAATTTGGGGATGGGTTTGGGTGGGGAAGGGGGCAGAGACTCAGGGGAGAAGAATTTGGGGACCTCTTGGTCCCCAAATTTCGGGAGGTACAGTGAGAGGTGTGGAGCCAGGGAGATGCTGGGGGGGCTGGGAATGAGGGGTTCAGGGAGTCCTTTGGGGGTCTGGGACCCTGTGAGCCCCTTGGGGGGCTGGGAATCAGGGAGCCCCACCCTGCCCAGGTGGTTCAGCCCTCTCTGAGTGAGAATTTGGGGATGGGTTTGGGTGGGAAAGGGGGCAGAGACTCAGGGGAGAAGAATTTGGGGACCTCTTGGTCCCCAAATTTGGGGAGGTACAGTGAGGGGTTTGGGGCCAGGGAGTTTCTTGGGGGGCCTGGGGGGCATCACCCCCGTGCTGCTGCTCCCCGCTCTGAGTGGGAATTTGGGGATGGGAAAGAGGGAAGATCTCGGGGGGAGGAGAATTTGGGGATGGGTTTGGGTGGGGAAGGGGACAGGAACTCAGGGGAGAAGAATTTGGGGACCTCTTGGTCCCCAAATTTCGGGAGGTACGGTGAGAGGTGTGGAGCCAGGGAGATGCTGGGGGGGCTGGGAATGAGGGGTTCAGGGAGTCCTTTGGGGGTCTGGGACCCAGGGAGCCCCTTGGGGGGCTGGGAATCAGGAGCCCCACCCTGCCCAGGTGGTTCAACCCTCTCTGAGTGAGAATTTGGGGATGGGTTTGGGTGGGAAAGGGGCAGGGACTCAGGGGGAGAATTTGGGGATGGGTTTGGGTGGTAAAGGGGCAGGGGCTTGGGGCCAGGAGAATTTGGGGATGGGTTTGGGTGGGGAAGGGGCAGGGACTCAGGGGAGAAGAATTTGGGGACCTCTTGGTCCCCAGATTTGGGGAGGTACAGTGAGAGGTGTGGAGCCAGGGAGTTTCTTGGGGGGCCTGGGGGGCATCACCCCCGTGCTGCTTCTCCCCTCTCTGAGTGGGAATTTGGGGATGGGAAAGGGGGAGGACCCCGGGGGGAGGAGAATTTGGGGACCTCTTGGTCCCCAAATTTGGGGAGGTACAGTGAGGGGTTTGGGGTCAGGGGGCTTCTTGGGGGGCTGGGACCCCATGAGCCCTTGTGGGGCTGGGAATCAGGGAGATTCTTGGGGGCTGGGACCCAGGGAGCCCCTTGGGGGTCTGGGATTCAGTGATCTCCATGGGGATCACGGAGCCCCTTGTGGGGCTGGTGCCCCCCCAGTGGGGCTGTCCCTGCTGTCCCTGCTGTCCCCGCTGTCCCTGATGGCTCTGTCCCTGCTGTCCCCACGGTCCCTGCTGGCGCTGTCCCTGCTGTCCCTGATGGGCTCTGTCCCTGCTGTCCCCGCTGTCCCCAGGTGCCCCTGCCCTGACCTCCCGCCAGTTCCGTGAGGAGGATTTCCAGAAGGTCGTGGAGTTCATCGACGAGGGCATCGCGCTGGCCTTGGACGTCAAGAGCAAAACCAGTGAGCCATGGGGGGCCCCCATTTATTTCCCCCATTTATTTCCCCCCATTTATTTCCCCCCATTTATTTCCCCCCATTATTTCCCCCATTTATTTCCCCCATTTATTTCCCATTTCCCTCCGTTTCTTTCTCCCCATTTCTTTCCCCCATTTCCCCCCCATTTCCCCCCATTTCTTTCCCCCCATTTATTTCTCCCATTTCTTTCCTCCATTTCTTTCCCCCCATTTCTTTCCCCCCATTTCTTTCCCCCCATTTCTTTCCCCCCATTTCTTTCCCCCCATTTATCCCCCCATTTCTCCCCCCATTTCCCCCAAATTTCCCCCAATTTCTCCCCATTTCCCCCCATTTATTTTCCCCCAAATTCCCCCCATTTCCCACAATTTCCCCCCATTTCCCCCCCATTTCCCCTTCCTGGCTGCCCCCCAGCCCCTTGCGATACCAACCCTTCTCCCCATCCCGATGCCAGCCCAGCTGTGGGCACCTGTGGCGGGCCTGGAGCTGCCCTGGTGCTCACCTGAGCCCTCCCCACCCCAGGGAAGCTCCAGGATTTCAGGAATTTCCTGCTCCAGGACCCGGGCACGCAGCAGCGCCTGCAGGAGCTGCGGGGCCGTGTGGAGACCTTCGCCCGTGCCTTCCCCATGCCCGGCTTCAGCGACCACTGAGGGGGGCACGGCCCTGCTGCCAGCCTGGGGGCGCTGGGGAGGGGGCACTGAGACCCTCAGAGCCACCTCTGCCTGTCCCTTTGTCCCCCGTTGTCACCCTTGGGTGCTGCATCCCTGGGGTGGGGGCACATTCTTCTCTCAGTGTTAGAACCTTCCTGGGCTTGCTGCAGCCTCATCTTGCACTTTTCTATGGGGAGGGGTCGCTAATAAAAGTGGGGCAGAGATTTGGGGCTGTGCTGGATGTGTGGGGAGGGGTCCCCCAAGCGCCAGGAGCCCTGGGGGTCTCACTGAGACCTTTGCCCATGCCTTCCCCGTGCCCGGCTTCAGCGACCACCGAGGGGGGCACGGCCCTGCTGCCAGCCTGGGGGCGCTGGGGAGGGGGCACTGAGACCCTCAGAGCCACCTCTGTCTGTCCTTTTGTCCCCCGTTGTCACCCTTGGGTGCTGCATCCTTGGGGTGGGGGCACATCCTTCTCTCAGTGTTAGAACCTTCCTGGGCTTGCTGCAGCCTCATCTTGCACTTTTCTATGGGGAGGGGTCGCTAATAAATTTGGGGCAGAGATTTGGGGCTGTGCTGGATGTTGGGGAGGGGTCCCCCAAGTGCCAGGAGCTCCTAGGGTCTCACTGAGACTTTGGCCTGTGCCTTCCCCATGCCCGGCTTCAGCGACCACTGAGGGGGGCACGGCCCTGCTGCCAGCCTGGGGGCGCTGGGGAGGGGGCACCGAGACCCTCAGACCCTTTTCCCCCTCCTCTTGTCCCCTATTTTCACCTTTGGGTGCTCCCCCCTGCTCTCAGTGTTGGGGTACAGAGACCCCCTAGAACCTTCCTGGGCTTGCTGCAGCCTCATCTTGCACTTTTCTATGGGGAGGGGTCGCTAATAAATTTGGGGCAGAGCTTTGGAGGTGTTTGGGCCGTGCTGGATTTTGGGGAGGGGTCCGTGGTGCCCCTCAGTGCCCTGCCAGGAGCCCCTCAGGCTCTCGTGCCTCAGTTTCCCCATCCTGAGGGCAGCGGGTGATGCTGAGCCCTGGGACATTCGGGGTACAGTGGGGGGACAGCCTGGGGAGCCTCCCGTCCCCTTTCCTGGTGTCCAGCCGGGCTCTGTCCCGTGTCTGTCCCGTGTCTGTCCCGTGTCACAGACTCTGTCCCGTGTCCTGGGTTCTGTCCCGTGTCTGTCCCGTGTCTGTCCCGTGTCACAGACTCTGTCCCGTGTCCCGGCTATGTCCTGTGTCCCGTGTCTGACCCGTGTCACAGACTCTGTCCCGGGCTATGTCCCGGTTCTGTCCCGTGTCTGTCCCGTGTCCTGGGTTCTGTCCCGTGTCTGACCCGTGTCACAGACTCTGTCCCGGGCTATGTCCCGGTTCTGTCCCGTGTCTGTCCCGTGTCCCAGGCTCTGTCCCGGTTCTGTCCCGTGTCTGTCCCGTGTCCCGCTCTCTGTCCCGTGTCCCGGCTCTGTCCCGGGCTATGTCCTGTGTCCCGTGTCTGTCCCGTGTCCCGCTCTCTGTCCCAGGCTCCATCCCGGCTCCATCCCGGTTCTGGCCCGTGTCCCGGCTCTGTCCCATGTCTGTCCCGTGTCTGTCCCGGCTCCATCCCGGCTTCGTCCCGGCTCCATCCCGTGTCTGTCCCGGCTCCATCCCGCCTCTGTCCCGTGTCTGTCCCGTGTCCCGCTCTCTATCCCGGCTCCATCCCGCCTCTGTCCCGTGTCCCGTGTCTATCCCGGCTCCATCCCGCCTCTGTCCCGTGTCCCGTGTCTATCCCGGCTCCATCCCGCCTCTGTCCCGGCTGTCCCGTGTCTATCCCGGCTCCATCCCGCCTCTGTCCCCTGTCACGTCCCCCAGAGGGTCCCGCCCGCCCCCCCGCGCGGCCCTGACCCCCCGCCCCCCCCCCCAGAGGAGCCCCCGGGCCGTGGGAGAGCGGAAAGGCCCCGAGGGCTCGGGGGGACCCCGGGGCTGTGGGAACCATCCCCGAGCTCCGGGAAAACAACCGGGACCCGGAGCTGTCCCCGGGGCTCCGGGAAACCGTCAGAGTTTCCATTCGCTGCTCCCAGGGCTTGGAAACCCTAAAGGATTCGGTTTGCTGCCTCCAAACTCTGGGAAACCCTAAAGGATTCCGTTTGCTGCCTCCAAACTCTGGGAAACCCTAAAGGATTCAGTTTGCTGCTCCCAGGGTTTAGGAAACCCTAAAGGATTCAGTGTTGTCCCCCCAAGGCTCTGGGAAACCATCAAGGATCCACTTTGCTGTTCCCAGGGCTTGGAAACCCTAAAGGATTCAGTGTTGTCCCCCCAAACTCTGGGAAACCCGAAAGGATTCCGTTTGCTGCCCCCAAACTCTGGGAAACCCTAAAGGGTCCAGTTTGCTGCCACTGGGCTTTGGGATTCCATAAAAGATCCAATTTGCCACTCCCAGGTTTTGGGAAACCCTAAAGGACCCAGTTTGCTGTCCCCAAACTCTGGGAAACCCTAAAAGATCCAGCACTGTCCCCCCAAACTCTGGGAAACCCTAAAGGACCCAGTTTGCTGCCCCCGGGTTTTGGGATTCCATAAAAGATCCAATTTGCCACTCCCAGGTTTTGGGAAACCCTAAAGGATCCAATTTGCTGCCCCCAAACTCTGGGAAACCCTAAAGGACCCAATTTCCTCTCCCCAGGTTTTGGGAAACCCTAAAGGGCCCAGTTTGCTGCCCCTAAGGCTCTGGGAAACCCCAAAAGATCCAGTGCTGTCCCCCCAAACTCTGGGGAACCCTAAAGGGCCCAGTTTGCTCCCCCTGGGTTTTGGGGTTCCATAAAAGATCCAATTTGCTGCCCCGAGGGTTTAGGAAATCCTAAAGGGCCCAGTTTGCTGCCCCCGGGTTTTGGGGACCCCCCAAGGGCCCATTTTGCCCCCACCCCCCAGTTCAGTTCAGCGCCGGCAGCAGCTGAGGGGGAGGGGGCACCCCCAGGGCTGGGCTTTATTGGGGGGGGGGACACGACCACAGGGTTTGGGGGGGCTGGGGGGGGTTTGGGGGGCTGTGGAGGGGCTGTGAGGGGCTTTGGGGGGCTCCTGGGGGGGCTTTGGGGGGCTGTGGAGGTGCTGTGGGGGGATTTGGGGGGTTTGGGGGGGCTCCTGGTGGTGCTGTGGGAGCTTTGGGAGCTTTGGGGTGTTCCTGGCAGGGCTGGGGGGGCTGTGGAGGTGCTGTGGGGGGGTTTGGGGGGCTGTGGGGGGGTTTGGGGGGCTGTGGGGGGGTTTGGGGGGTTTTGGGGGGCTCCTCCTGCAGCCCAGCGCGCCCCAGGGCTGCCTCAGAAGCTCGGCCGCTCCTTCTTGAGGTTCTTGTAGTCGGTGGAAACTGCCAGAAACTGCAGCAGGGAGGGAGGGGGGTCAAGGGGGGGTCACTGCAGCCCCCCCAATGTCACTGCAGCCCCCCCAATGTCACTGAGCCCCCCCCAGTGTCACACAGCCCCCCCCAGTGTCACTGCGGCCTGGCCTTGGTGGCACCCGGTGTCCCCTCCCCAAATCTGGGCACAAATGTGAGAAAAACTCCGGGTTTTACCCTAAAAGTGCTCTAAAAGTGGCTGAATCCATCCCAACATTGCCTCTGGGGAACACTAAAGTGTCCCCCCAGTGTCACTGAGCCCCCCCAGTGTCACTGCGGCCTGGCCTTGGTGGCATCCGGTGTCCCCTCCCCAAATCTGGGCACAAATGTGAGAAAAACTCCGTGTTTTACCCTAAAAGTGGCTCCCCCCGCCCCACATACCCTGAAGTGCCCCCCCAGTGTCACTGTGGCCTGGCCTTGGTGTCCCCCAGTGCCCCCTCCCCAAATTTCAGCACAAACATTTGGGGGGCTCCGCTCCAGGCCTGATCCCCCTTTCCCCTCAAGGCAAACTCCGTGTTTTACCCTAAAAGTGCCCTAAAAGTGGCTCCCCCCGCCCCACATTGCCTCTGGGGAACCCTAAAGTGCCCCCCCAGTGTCACTGAGCCCCCCCAGTGTCACTGAGCCCCCCCCAGTGTCACTGCGGCCTGGCCTTGGTGGCACCCGGTGTCCCCTCCCCAAATCTGAGCACAAACGTGAGAGAAAAACTCCGGGTTTTTACCCTAAAAGTGGCTGAATCTGCCCCACATTGCCTCTGGGGAACCCTAAAGTGCCCCCCAGTGTCACTGAGCCCCCCCAGTGTCACTGCAGCCTTGGTGGCCTTGGTGCCCCCTCCCCAAATTTCAGCACAAACATTTGGGGGGCTCCGCTCCAGGCCTGATCCCCCTTTCCCCTTTCCTGAATATTCTACCCCAAAAATGCCCCAAAAATGCCCCAAAAATGCCCCCCCCCCAGCCCTCCCAGTTCACCCAGTGCTCACTTTGTACTGGTCTGTGGGGCTCAGCTTGTTCCAGGGCTCCGGATTGTTCTTCCTGTCCCAGCTGGGAGGGGGCGACATGGCGGGTGGGGGGGGGACATCAGCGCCCGCGAGGATTGGGGACAGACCCCTCCCCACAAACAGACCCTCCCCACAAAACAGGACCCCTCCCCACAAACAGACCCCTCCTCACATCATTGTTACCCCCAGAGCGCCCCCAGTCCCACCAGCTTTCATCCCAGTTCACTTTGAGCCAAACTGGTTCAAGCAGACCCCTCCCCACGCCATTTTAACCCCTCAAAGAGCCCCCAGTCCCACCAGCACCGTCCCAGTTCTCCCTGGAGCCAAACTGGTTCAAGCAGACCCCTCCTCACATCATTTTTACCCTCAAAGCGCCCCCAGTCCCACCAGCTCCGTCCCAGTTCTCCCTGGAGCCGAACTGGTTCAAACAGACCCCTCCCCAAAGCGCCCCCAGTCCCACCAGCACCGTCCCAGTTCTCCTTGGAGCCAAACTGGTTCACGGAGACCCCTCCTCACATCATTTTACCCCCCAAACTGCCCCCAGTCCCACCAGCTCCATCCCAGTTCTCTTTGGAGCCAAACTGGTTCAAGCAGACCCCTCCCCACAAGCAGACCCCTCCCCACAAACAGACCCCTCCCCACGCCATTTGCACCCCCCAAAGCGCCCCCAGTCCCATCAGCACCGTCCCAGTTCTCCTTGGAGCCGAACTGGTTCAAACAGACCCCTCCCCACAAACAGACCCCTCCCCACAAACAGACCCCTCCTCACATCATTGTCCCCCCCCAAAGCGCCCCCAGTCCCACCAGCACCGTCCCAGTTCTCCTGGAGCCAACGGTTCAAGCAGACCCCTCCTCACATCATTGTTACCCCCAAACCGCCCCCAGTCCCACCAGCTCCGTCCCCGTTCTCTTTGGAGCCGAACTGGTTCAAACAGACCCCTCCCCACAAACAGACCCCTCCTCACATCATTGTTACCCCCAAAGCGCCCCCAGTCCCATCAGCACCGTCCCAGTTCACTTTGGAGCCAAACTGGTTCAAGCAGACCCCTCCCCACACCATTTTAACCCCCCAGAGCGCCCCCAGTCCCACCAGCTCCATCCCAGTTCTCTTTGGAGCCAAACTGGTCCCGTCCTGCGCTGTCCCCGAGGGGCTGGGGGAGGCCGGCAGGGCCGTGGGAGGGGTCCCTGGGGACCGCAGCTGGTGCTGCCCCCCCTCTTTCCCACCCCCTCCCCTTTTCCCGCCCCTCCCCGCTCTGCCGGCGCTGCCAAGGGCGGAATTTTCCATCTGGGAACTTTTTCCTTGCGCGGATTTCCCACCCTGGAGCTGGGGCTGGCCAGGCCAGACTCGGGGCTGAGCGCCCCCCATGTGCTCTGGGGGTGTGGGGTGAGCCCCAGGGGTGCCCAGGGGTGCCCAGGTGAGCCCCAGCTGTGCCCAGGGGTGCCCAGGTGTGCCCCAGGGGAGCCCCAGGGGTGCCCCAGAGGTGCCCCAGGTGTGCCCCAGGGGAGCCCCAGGGGTGCCCCAGAGGTGCCCCAGAGGTGCCCCAGGTGTGCCCCAGAGGTGCCCCAGAGGTGCCCAGAGGTGCCCAGGCGAGCCCCAGGTGTGTCCAGGTGTGCCCAGGGGTGCCAAGGTGTACCTGATGTTTGGGCTGTACAGTGCCAACCTCACCAGGTGCCTCCTGGGCACCTCTGGCCTCACATTTCCCCACTCTGGGGATGTGGGGTGACTCCCAGGTGAGCCCAGGTGTGCCCAGGTGTGCCCAGGGCACCTCAAAGTGTACCTGACATCAGGGCTGTGCAGTGCCAGCCACCCTGGGCACTTCTGGCCCCACATTTCCCCACTCTTGGGAGTGTGGGGTGAGCCCCAGTTGTGCCCAGTGTGCCCAGGTGACCCCCAGCTGTGCCCAAGGGTGCCCCAGGTGTGCCCAGGTGTGCCCAAGGGTTGCCCCAGCTGTGCCCAGGGGTGCTCCAGCTGTGCCCCAGTTGTGCCCACGTGTGCCCAGGTATGCCCAGGGTTGCCCCAGGGTTGCCCCAGCTGTGCCCAGGGTTGCCACAGGTATGCCCAGGGTTGCCCCAGCTGTGCCCAGGGTTGCCCCAGGGGTGCCCCAGGGGTGCCCAGGTATGCCCAGCTGTGCCCAGGTGACACCCAGGGTTGCCCCAGCTGTGCCCCAGCTGTGCCCAGCCATACCTGACATCAGGACTGTACAGTGCCAACCTCAGCAGGTACAGCACGGCGCTGCCCAGCCCCACGCTGATGAAACCAACGAGAGGAACGAGCTGCAAAAAAAAGAGACAGAGAAAAAAAAAAAAAACACAAAAAAAAAAGAGAAAGAAAAATTGCAAAATGCCCCCACGAAATGAAATGAATATTTATCAGGCGGAGCGCAAGGCAGAGCTGCCACCCGGGAGATTTACAGGGGAGAGGTGGCCCAGCCACGCCGAGCTGTCAGCCCGAGTGACGGAATGGAAACGGAGAGAGGAAAAATGGAAAAATCGCCTCGCGCTGGAGAGGAACCGGCTCTGGAATGAGAAATCGCCTCCCTCAGCCTCGGGCTGCCCGCGGCTGGCGCTGCTGGGGACATGGGGAGGCACTGCTGGGGCTCCCAGTGCTCCCAGTGCTCCCAGTCACAGCAAATCTCGGGTTATGGTCCTCACTAAAGGATTTGGGGCTGAGCACCCCATTCCCAGTGCTCCCAGTGCTCCCAGTCAGGGCAAACCCCAATTATGGTTCTTCCCTAAAGGATTTGGGGCTGAACCCTCCATTTCCAGCATTCCCAGTGCTCCCAGTGCTCCCAGTGACTCCAGTCAGGGCTGAGCCGCGGTTTGTGGCTCCTCCCTGAAGGATTTGGGGCTCAACCCCCCATTCCCAGTGCTCCCAGTGCTCCCAGTATGGCCCTGCTCAGGGCTGAGCCTCGGTTTGTGGCTCCTCCCTGTAAGATTCGATCTTGGGGACCCCATTTCCAGCATTCCCAGTGCTCCCAGTATGGCCCAGTTCCCACCCAGCAGTGCCCAAACCAGGCTGGAATGCTGGATGCTGGCACCACCCCTGGCACCGTCCCTGGCACCGTCCCTGGCACCGGGAATTTGCTGCTGCTGCTGCCGGGGCCGTCTCGCCATCTGCTGCCGCCGCCGTCTGGGTAATTAACGCCTGGCACTAATTAACGGCAGGACAATTAGAGGCTGCCAAGCCGCAGGTGCCAGCGGTGGAGCCCGAGGTGTGTGTGTGTGGCGGGGTTGGTGCGGACAGACGGACAGACGGACGAACGGACGGACGGCACCACAAAAATCGCAAACCCTCCGTTGTTTTTTTACACCTCAAATTTGGGGTCTCCTTTGTGCCCCCCACAAATCGCTCACGGGGAATGGCAGGAACAGAAATGCCCCAAATTTCCCCATTTTGCAGCGGGCATCGCTCAGGAACCTCACCCAAGGAGGAGGTGGGAGGGTGCCAACCCCCCGTGCCCACCGTGCCTGGCACCCCCTGGCAGTGCCCGCCTCGGCATTTGAGGCATTTTTTACCCAAATCCCTGAATTTGGTGTTTTGAGGGGCGGCAGGGCCGGATCTGCTGG
>CM032381.1:1178909-1191208 GCA_019023105.1 Diglossa brunneiventris
TTCAATACAAAATTCAGGGGTCCATGGGGGCACTCGGGGGTCTGGGGGGACCCTCACCCCAAAATTTAGGGCTCCAAGGGAACCCAGATGTCTGGGAGGGGTCTGGGGGGACCCTCACCCCAAAATTCAGGAGTTATGGGGAGGGTCTGGGGGTCTGGGGGATCTTCAATACAAAATTCAGGGGTCTGGGGGCACCCCGAGGGTCTGGGGGGACCCTCACCCCAAATGGGGAGGGTCTGGGGGTCTGGGTAGATCTTCAATACAAAATTCAGGGGTCTGGGGGCACTCGGGGGTCTGGGGGGACCCTCACCCCAAATGGGGAGGGTCTGGGGGTCTGTGTCGATCTTGAGTACAAAATTCATGGCTCGGGGGGGGCCCGGGGGGGTCGGGAATTGGGGAGGGGGGCTCGCTTTGGCAGCCGCAGCAGCGCTGGGTTATTTCACGAGCGCTCCGCAAATATTATTCAAGATGAAGGAGAATCACGGCTGCTGCTGGCGGCAGCGAGCCGGGGCCGTGGCTGGGAATTTATCACCGGGAATTGGGGGGCCCCCCCCGCTCCCCCCGCGGCACGGAGCGGTGATGAAGCGCTTCATTAACGGGAGATGCTGCGGCTCGGCGCGGACGTGCCCGCACCTGAGCGCTCGCTGCTGCCTGCCGGGGGGCTCGGCCTCCCCCCGGGGCTGCGCAGGGCTCCAGGATCCCTTCCGAGGCACGGATACGGCGGGGAAAATTCACAGAGTACCCCCCGGATCTACAGAGCACCCCCTGAATCCACAGAGCCCCCCCTGCATTCACAGAGCACCCCCTGGATTCACAGAGCATCCCCCGGATCTACAGAGCACCCCTGGGTCCACAGAGCACCCCCGGATCCATAAATCCATCGGGGAAAATTCACAGAGTACCCCCCGGATCTACAGAGCACCCTTGAATCCACAGAGCCCCCCCTGCATTCACAGAGCCCCCCCCCGGATCTACAGAGCCCCCCCTGCATTCACAGAGCCCCCCCTGCATTCACAGAGCACCCCTGCATTCACAGAGCCCCCCCCGGATCTACAGAGCCCCCCCTGCATTCACAGAGCCCCCCCTGAATCCACAGAGCCCCCCCTGCATTCACAGAGCCCCCCCAAATACACACAGCCCCACCTTGGATCCACAGAGCCCTCCCTGAATCCACAGAGCACCCCCCGAATACACAGAGTCCCCCCCGGATCCATAAATTCAATGGGGAAAATCCACAGAGCCCCCCTGAATCCACAGAGCCCCCCCCCGGATCCACAGAGCCCCCCCCGGATCCCTCCTGATTCACAAATTCAGAGGGAAAAAATCCACAGAGCCCCCCCTGAATCCACAGAGGCCCCCGGATCCACAGAGCCCCCCCCGGATCCATAAATCCATAGGGGAAAAATCCACAGAGCCCCCCCCCCCGCTCCATAAATTCTATAAGGAAAATCCACAGAGCCCCCTCTGGACCCACAGAGCCCCCCCCGTCCCCATCCCAGCCCCACCCATCCCATGGGCGAGGCCACAGCTCCCCCAGAGCCCTCCCAACGCTGCGATTGTAGGGAGCCCCACAACCCCAGCGAACCCTAAAAACCCAGCGAACCCTAAAAACCCAGCGAACCCTAAAACCCAGGCAATCCTACAATTGTAGGGAACCCCACAATCCCAGGGAACCCCACAACCCCAGGGAACTCTACAATTGTAGGGAATCCTACAACCCCAGGGAACCCCACAACACCAGGGAGCCCCTACAACCCCAGGGAACCCTACAATCCCAGGCAATCCTACAAACCCAGGGAATCCTACAATTGTAGGGAACCCCACAATCCCAGGGAACCCTACAATTGTAGGAAATCCTAAAACCCCAGAGAACCCCACAACCCCAGAGAACCCCACAACCCCAGCTAATCCTACAACCCTAGGCAATCCTACAACCCCAGGGAACCCCACAACCCAAGGGAACCCTACAATCCCAGGCAATCCTACAACCCCTGCTAACCCTACAACCCCAGGGATTCCTACAATCCCGGGCAATCCTACAACCCCAGGGAACCCGAAAATTGTAGGGAACCCCACAACCCCAGGGAACCCCACAACCCAAGGGTACCCCACAACCCCAGGCAATCCTACAACCCCAGGGAACCCTACAATTGTAGGGAACCCCACAACCCCAGGGAACCCCACAATCCCAGGCAATCCTACAACCCCTGCTAACCCTACAATCCAGGGAACCCTACAACCCTGGGCAATCTTACAACCCAAGGGAACCCTACAATTGTAGGGAACCCCACAACCCCAGGGAACCCCACAACCCCAGGCAATCCTACAACCCAAGGGAACCCTACAATTGTAGGGAACCCCACAACTCGAGGGAACCCTACAGTTGTAGGAAACCCCACAATCCCAGGGAACGCCACAACCCCAGGGAACCCCACAACCCCCCCCAGCCCCTCCCAGCTGCGCCCCCCAAATTTTGGAGGACCCCCCCCCCCCCGCCGTGTGACCCTCGCTTTTGGGGTTTTTGGGCCCTTGCCCTGGATCCGGCTCCCTCCAGGGCCACAATTCCCGGGGGATTTGGGTTGGGCTCGATGGAAAGCGCCATAAAAAATTCATCCCGAGGAAAACAAACGAACAGGAAACGAATTAAATGGAGAATTAACGGAGACTTAACGGGTAATTAACGGGACGGATTAATTGTGTAACCTCACCGGATCAGCCCCGGATCGATCCCGAGGGACACCAACGGCACTATAGAGGCACTATCGCGACATGTCGCGATCGGCACGGCCCGATAACGGCGGAACAGCCGCGGCCCTGCCAGCGTGATGTCACATCTTCCCCCGTGACGTCACCGATGTCCGTGACGTCACAGCCCCCTCCTCGCTCCTGTCCCGATCGCGACACGGCCCCGATCGCGACACGGCCGCGATGGCGCCCAGCCAGGCCCGGCAGCATCCATCAGCCAGGGCTGGCAGCGGCACTGAGGAGTCATTAACGGCCTAATTGCCCTCATTAATCACCGAGCCAGCGGCACCGGGAGAGCCCCGGTCCGAGCCACGGCCGCGGGGTGCGGGGGCACCCCCAAACCCTGACACCCCCAAACCCTGGTACCCCCAAACCCTGACACCCAAAAGCACTGACACCCCCAAACATTGACACCCCCGGATCCGGGCAGCCCCAAACCCTGGTACCCTCCAACCCTGACACCCCCAAACCCTGACACCCCCAAACATTGACACCCCCGGATCCGGGCAGCCCCAAACCCTGGTACCCCCAAGCACTGACACCCCCAAACCCTGGTACCCCCAAGCACTGACACCCCCGGATCCGGACAGCCCCAAACCCTGACACCCCCAAGCACTGACAACCCCAAACACTGACACCCCCAAACCCTGACACCCCCAAGCACTGACACCCCCAAACATTGACACCCCCAAACCCCTGACACCCCCAAGCACTGACACCCCAAACATTGACACCCCCAAACCCCTGACACCCCCCGTGTTGCTGCAAAAGCCTCTCCCCGCTGCCGAGGGGGTTTGGGGGAGTCAGGGAAGATCCTGGGGAGCTGGGGGTGCACTTGAGGAGTTTGGGGTGCTCCTGGGGAGTTTGGGGTGATCGTGGGGAGCTGGGGGTGATCGTGGGGTGGTTCTGTGGAACTGGGGGTGCTCCTGGGGATGCGGGGAAGATCCTGGGGAGCTGGGGGTGCTCTTGGGGAGTTTGGGGTGATCGTGGGGAACTGGGGGTGCTCCTGGGGAATGGGGGTGATCGTGGGGAACTGGGGGTGCTCTTGGGGAGTTTGGGGTGATCGTGGGGAGCTGGGGGTGATCCTGAGGAGCTGGGGGTGCTCTTGAGGATTTTGGGGTGATCCTGAACTGCTGGGGTGCTCCCGGGGAGCTGTGGGTTCTCCCGGGGATCTGGGGGTGCTCCTGGGGATCTGGGGGGTTCAGCTCAGCCGTGGCAGTGAAGCCATTCCTGGAGCTGAGCCCGCAATGCCCCAGCCCGCGCTATCGATTCCCCTTGCCGGAATTGTCCCCAGCCGTGTCCGCGCCGGGGCCGCGGGGTCCCCGCCCGCGCTGTCAGTAACGGGGGCGGTAACCGAGGAGGTAACCGGGGCTGAAACCGGGGCTGACACCGGGGCGGTAACCGGGGCTGTAACCGGGGCTGACACCGGGGCAGTTACCGGGGCTGAAACCGGGGCTGTAACCGGGTCTGAAACCGGGGCAGTAACCGGGGCTGTAACCGGGGCTGTAACCGAGGCGGTAACCGGGGCAGTTACCGGGGCAGTTACCGGGGCTGTAACCGGGACTGAAACCGGGGCGGTAACCGGGGCAGTAACCGGGACTGTAACGGAGGCAGTAACCGGGGCTGTAACGGAGGCAGTAACCGGGGCAGTAAACCGGGGCTGAAACCGGGGCTGTAACCGGGACAGCGGCTCTGTCAGTAACCGGGGCTGTAACCGGGGCAGTAACCGGGGCTGAAACCGGGGCTGTAACCGGGGCGGTAACCGGGACAGCGGCTGAGCCGCGATTGAATCAACACAACGGCCCCGTCCTTCGTCTGCCAGACACACCGGGGGATGAGAGCACACGGCTGGGACACGGCTGGGACAGGGACACAGCTGGGACATGGCTGGGACACAGACATACATGGCTGAGACACAAATACACAGGGCTGGGACACGGCTGGGACACGGCTGGGACACAAATACACAGGGCTGGGACAGGGTTACACATGGCTGGGACACAGCTGGGACATGGCTGGGACAGCGACACAGCTGGGACACGGATACACATGGCAGGGACACAAATACACATGGCAGGGACACAGCTGGGACATGGCAGGGACACGGATACACAGAGCTGGGACACAGCTGGGACATGGATACACACGGCAGGGAGAGGGACACGCATGGCTTGGACATGGCAGGGACATGGATACACACGGCAGGGACATGGCTGGGGCACAGATACACATGGCAGGGACACAGCTGGGACATGGCTGGGACAGCGACACAGCTGGGACACGGATACACATGGCAGGGACACAAATACACATGGCAGGGACACAGCTGGGACATGGCAGGGACATGGATACACAGCTGGGACATGGCAGGGACATGGATACACAGAGCTGGGACACAGCTGGGACATGGATACACACGGCAGGGAGAGGGACACACATGGCTTGGACATGGCAGGGACATGGATACACACGGCAGGGACATGGCAGGGACACAGACACACAGAACCCCCCTGGGACACGCGCACATACGGCTGGGACACGCATGAACACACCGGACACACCCGCACAAGGTGAGACACCCGCACACGTTGAGACGCGTGTGCACAGGCGGGGACACACGGACACCTGCATCAGACACACGGACTGGGGGACACACGGACACCTGCATCAGACACACGGACGAGGAGGGACACACGGACACCTGCATCAGACACACGGACACCTGCATCAGACACAAGGACGGGGGGGACACACGGACACCTGCATCAGACACACGGACGGGGGGGACACACGGACACCTGCATCAGACACACGGACGAGGAGGGACACACGGACACCTGCATCAGACACACGGACGAGGAGGGACACACGGACACCTGCATGAGACACACGGACGGGGGGGACACACGGACACCTGCATGAGACACACGGACACCTGCATCAGACACACGGACGGGGGGACACACGGACACCTGCATGAGACACACGCACGGCACGGACACCCCTGTGTCCCTCCCGGTCCCTCCCGGTTCCTCCCGGTCCCTCCCGGTCCCTCCCGGTCCCTCCGGGCCAGCGGGAGGCCTGCGGTGCCCTCTGGTGGCGGCGGCGGGGCTCGGCCCGGGGCACCGGCACCGGGCGGGCACCGGGAAGGGGCAGAGGGGCACTCGGCGCGGCTGGGCCCTGCACCCGCAGCACCCTTCTCCTCCTTCCCTTTCTCCTTCTCCTTCTTTTCCTCCTTCTTTCTCTTCATTTTCCTCCTTCTCCTTCCCTCCTCCTTCTCCTTTTCCTCCTTCTCCTTTTCCTTCTTCTTCTCTTCCTCTTCTCCTTCCCTTTCTTCTCATTTTCCTCCTTCTCCTCCTTTTCCTCCTCCTCCTTCTTCTTTCCCTTCTCCTTCTTTTCCTTCTCCTTCCCTCCTCCTCCCTTTCCTCCTTCTCCTTCCCCTTCTCCTTCTCCTCTTTTTCCTCCTCCTTCTCCTTTTCCTTCTGCTCCTTCTCCTTCAATCCATCTCTTTTTATTCTCCTCCTGCTCCCGCGGCTGGCACAGGAACGAGGAACTTCCAGCAGCCACAGCCCCCCCTCCATGACCACTCTGATCCCACTCAGACCCCCAGCACCAGGGCAGGGACCCCAAAACCAAAGTGATCCCCCCCCGTCCCCATGTCACCCCCAGCACCAGGACAGGGACCCCAAAACCGAAGTGATCCCCCCCCCCGTCCCCATGTCACCCCCAGCCCAGCGTGGGGACACCACGAGCAGATTTGGGGGTTCCCATCTCCCACATCCTCTCCAGCCCCCCCCGTTTCCCCCTCCCCAGCCCCGCTGACTGATTCCAGAGGCTCCAAAATCAATTCCCATCCCCGCCAGGACACGCCGAGAAGGCAACAAATCACAAATCACAAATCACGGCGGCGGCGGCGGCTCCGCAGCCCCAGCGCCTCATTTTTCTTCCTGAACTCCATAATAAGAAATCAATGGCAGACGCTGAGCTCCCGGTGCAGCTCCCTCGGGATGGGCGACACCGAGTCCTCCCCCAGCCTCAAATCCCGGCTTCCCCCAGCCTCAAATCCCAGATTCTTCCACCTCCAAAATCCTAGGTTCCCCCACCCCGAATTCTGAATTCGCCCAGCCTCAAATTCCCGGGTTCCCCCAGCCTCAAATCCCAGCTTCCCCCACCCCCAAATCCCGGATTCCTCCAGCCTTAAATTCTGGATTCCCCCAGCCTCAAATCTCGAATTCTTCCACCCCCAAATCCCAGATTCCCCCACCCCCCAAATCCCGGCTTCAACCACCCCCAAATTTCGAATTCCCTCAGCCCCAAACCCCAAGTTTCCCGAGCCCCAAAACCGGGCTTTCCTCACCCCAAATCTCGGATTCTCCCACCCCCAAACCTCGGCTTGCCCCACCCCCAAATTCCGAATTCCCCCAGCCCCAAATCCGGGGTTCCCCCGGCCCCAAATCCGGGGTTCCCCCAGCCCCAAATCTGGGGGGACCGGGGAGCCCCGAAAGATCCCTGAGAAATCGTGGGAGGGGGATGCAAGCCCACCATGGAGCAGGGGACGGAGCCCAGTGGGGATTTCAGCCGGTCCAGGAGCACAGAGGGTGGGGAAGGTGGGATCGGAGGGTCCAGGAGCAGGTGGGATCTGGGGGGGTGGGATTCAGGGACCAGGTGGGATCCAGGGGGAGAGATGGATCCAGGAGCTCGGTGGAATCCAGGGGTACAGGTGGGATCCAGGGAAGATGGAATCCAGGGAACGGGTGGAATCCATGGAGAGGGTGGGATTTGGGGTGCAGGTGGGATCCGGGGGGAAGATGGAATCCAGGGGGTGAGCAGGATCCAGGGGCAAGGTGGGCTCCAGGGAATGGGTTGGATTCAGGGTACAGGTGGGCTCCAGCAGGAAAATGGAATCCAGGGGCAGGTGGAATCCATGGAGAGGGTTGGATTTGGGGTACGGGTGGGATCCAGGGGATGGGTTGGATCCAGGGGATGGGTTGGAGTCAGGGTACAGGTGGGCTCCAGCAGGAAAATAGAATCCAGGGGCAGGTGGAATCCATGGAGAGGGTTGGATTTGGGGCATGGGTTGGATCCAGGGAGGATGGAATCCAGAGAAAAGGTGGAATCCATGGAGAGGGTTGGATTTGGGGTGCAGGTGGGATCCAGGGGATGGATTGGATCCAGGGGTACAGTTGGACCCAGGGAATGGGTTGGATTCAGGGGCAGGTGGAACACAAGGAAAGGGTTGAATCTGCGGTACAGGTGAGATCCGGGGAAGATGTAATCCCGGGAACAGGTGGGAGCCAGGGAATGGGTTGGATCCAGGAAGAACTGGATCCAGGAGGTGAGGAAAGTTCAGGGGCAGCTGGGATCCAGGGAATGGGTTGGATCCAGGGCCAGGTGTCTCCAGGGGATGGGTTGGATCCGAGGCCAGGTGTCTCCAGGGGATGGGTTGGATCCGAGGCCAGGTGTCTCCAGGGGATGGGTTGGATCCAGGGCCAGGTGTCTCCAAGGGATGGGTTGGATCCGAGGCCAGGTGTCTCCAGGGAATGGGTTGGATCCAGGGCCAGGTGTCTCCAAGGGATGGGTTGGATCCAAGGCCAGGTGTCTCCAGGCCTGCTGCAGGCTCCGTTGCGGGCGGGGGGAGCCCCGGGGCCGCTGTCAGGCGGCAGCAGCAGCTGCGGAGGCTCCGGGCTGGGATCGCTGCTCCAATTAGCGCCAATCGCGCTTCCCCGCCGCGCCTGACACCGAAAATCCGAAATAATTACCCGGCAGCGACAGGCGAGGCAGGAGAGGCTCCCGCTTAATTGAGTGTTTACAGCCTGGAAACAGCCCCCAGCCAGGCAAAACAGGGAAAAACAGCTTCATCCCCCTCCTCATCCTCACAGCGCTCACCTGGGGGTCACCAGGTGGGGGGGGAAGGAAAGGGAAAGGGAAAGGGAAAGGGAAAGGGAAAGGGAAAGGGAAAGGGAAAGGGAAAGGGAAAGGGAAAGGGAAAGGGAAAGGGAAAGGGAAAGGGAAAGGGAAAGGGGAGAGGAGAGGAGAGGAGAGGAGAGGAGAGGAGAGGAGAGGAGAGGAGAGGAGAGGAGAGGAGAGGAGAGGAGAGGAGAGGAGAGGAGAGGAGAGGAGAGGAGAGGAGAGGAGAGGAGAGGAGAGGAGAGGAGAGGAGAGGAGAGGAGAGGAGAGGAGAGGAGAGGAGAGGAGAGGAGAGGAGAGGAGAGGAGAGGAGAGGAGAGGAGAGGAGAGGAGAGGAGAGGAGGAGGAGAGGAGGAGAGGAGAGGAGAGGAGAGGAGAGGAGAGGAGAGGAGGAGAGGAGAGGAGAGGAGAGGAGAGGAGAGGAGAGGAGAGGAGAGGAGAGGAGAGGAGAGGAGAGGAGAGGAGAGGAGAGGAGAGGAGAGGAGAGGAGAGACACGGCAGACAGCACAGGGCAGGACAGACAGCACAGGGCAGGACAGACAGGACAGACAGCACAGGGTGGGACAGACAGGACAGACAGCACAGGGTAGGACAGACAGGGCAGACAGGACAGACAGCACAGGGCAGGACAGACAGGACAGACAGCACAGGGTGGGACAGACAGGACAGACAGCACAGGGTAGGACAGACAGGGCAGACAGGACAGACAGCACAGGGCAGGACAGACAGCACAGGGTAGGACAGACAGGACAGACAGCACAGGGTAGGACAGACAGGATAGGACAGGACAGACAGCACGGGGTAGGACAGACAGGACAGACAGCACAGGGTAGGACAGACAGGACAGACAGGACAGACAGCACGGGGGGCCCTCCCTGGCGGCGCTGTCACCGCTCCTCCCGCCCGTGGCTGATTCGCACTCGCGGCTCGGGAGCTCCGGTCCCGCTCCTGCCGGCCGGGCTGCGATGCCAGGGGCGGCTGCAGGAGGAGCGGGGGGAGCCGGGCAGGGGGCCCGGGGCGGGGGGCACACGGACGGGTGGTACCCGAGCTGCCCTGAGGCGGGGATGGGCCGGGGTCCGGGTCCGGGTCCTGCAGGAAACGCCACCCCAGGGGGACGTGGCCGCTCTGGGGCTGAAGGGGCGCTCCGAGAGGGGCACCCCCGCCCCGTGCCAGCCTCGCAACGCCCCCCGTGCCCCCCCAGCTGTCCCCCCGTGCCACCCCCAGCCCCTGCCCCGCTGTTTCCTCCTCGTTCATTTTGGAGGAAGAGAATTCAGCACTCACCGTGCCCATAACAACGACCTCCGGTGCCACCCCCGGTGCCACCCCCGGGGCCACCCTCGGGCTCGGAGAGCGGCACCGGGAGGCGACCGGGACCGGGGGGCACTGAGGGGGTACGGACGGGGCCGGGGGGCATCAAACGGGCACGGCCGGGGCTGCCCCCGCCACCCCCGGAGCGGGGATCGGCTCCTGCCTGGCACACAGGGGGCACCGAAGGGGCACGCAGGGCTGGAGGTGCCCAGGATAGGCTGGCAGGGAAATTCGGGGGTGCAGATGATGCCCCCCAACACAAATGTGGTCAGCAAAGTGACCCCAAAGTGGGACCCCCAAACCCCACACGGGGACCCCAAAACCCCTAAAGTGACCCCAAAACAGCAAACCCAAACCCCTAAACTGACCCCAGACCCCAAACTGACACCCCCCAAAACCCCAGAGGGACCCCAAAAACCCCAAACAAGGAACCCCAAAACCCCACGCAGGGACCCCAAAACACACAAAGTGACCCAAACCCTCTACAGATTCCAAACCCCACAACGTGACCCCAAACCCCAAACCGGGACCCCCCAAACCCCACAACGTGACCCCAAACCGGGACCCCCAAAATCCCAAAATGACCCCAAACCCCAAACTGGGACCCCCCAAAACCCCAAACTGGGACCCCCCCCAAAACCCCAAAGTGACCCCAAACTCCACACAAGGACCCCAAACCCCAAAGTGGGACCCCAAACCCCCAAAAGTGACCCCAGACTCTGCCAGTTCCTGCCGTGCCCGACTGGAATCTTTAATTCCAACAAAGCCGAGCCGGGCTCATTTGCATTTCCCTATGCAAATCAGCGCTAATTAGGATGGATTGAGTTCACCTCGCGGGGGCTGCGGGGACACGGGCGCTGCCCCAGCCGGGCTTTGGGGCTTTGGGGGCTTCCTCAAGGATTTGGGGGCGTGGATCCCGCAGATGGGGGGGGCGGGAGCGGGGAGGGGGAGCAGCAGGAGCGGGAGGGGGGGTTCGGGTGCTCTGAGCACCCCCAGGACCCCACAGGTGTCCCCAGGAGCCCCAGGGGGGACAGCAGGGATGGATCCAGGTGCTCTGAGCACCCCCAGGACCCCACAGGTGTCCCCAGAAACCACTGGGGGACAGCAGGGACAGATCCAGGTGCTCTGTGCACCCCCAGGTGTCCCCCCTGTCCCCAGGAAGGGACAGCAGGGACGGATCCAGGTGCTCTGAGCACCCCCAGAACCCCAGAGGTGTCCCCAGGAGCCAATTGGGGGGACAGCAGGGACAGATCCAGGTGCTCTGAGCACCCCCAGGTGTCCCCCTTGGTCCTCAAGAAGGGACAGCAGGAGGGCAGGGATGGATCCAGATCCTCTGAGCACCCCCAGGACCCCACAGGTGTCCCCAGGAGCCACTGGGGGGACAGCAGGGACAGATCCAGGTGCTCCGTGCACCCCCAGGTGTCCCCCTTGGTCCTCAAGAAGGGACAGCAGGAGAGCAGAGATGGATCCAGATCCTCTGAGCATCTCCAGGACCCTCCCAGGTCCCCAGGAAGGGACAGCAGGGATGGATCCAGATGTTCTGTGCATCCCCAGGTGTCCCCCTTGTCCCCAGGAGGGGACAGCAGGGACGGATCCAGGTGCTCTGAGCATCCCCAGGACCCTCCAGGTGTCCCCCCCCGGTCCTCAAGAAGGGACAGCAGGAGGGCAGGGATGGGTCCAGGTGCTCTGTCCCTTCCCAGGACCCTCCAGGTGTCCCCCAAGTCCCCAGGAGCCAATGGGGGGACAACAGGGACGGATCCAGGTGCTCTGAGCACCCCCAGGTGTCCCCCCTGTCCCCAGGAAGGGACAGCAGGAGGGCAGGGATGGATCCAATCCTTCTGAGCATTCCAGGACCCTCCCAGGTCCCCAGGAAGGGACAGCCAGGGACGGATCCAGGTGCTCTGAGCATCCCCAGGACCCTCCAGGTGTCCCCCCCCGGTCCTCAAGAAGGGACAGCAGGAGGGCAGGGATGGGTCCAGGTGCTCTGTCCCCTTCCCAGGACCCCACAGGTGTCCCCCAAGTCCCCAGGAGGGGACAACAGGGATGGATCCAGGTGCTCTGAGCACCCCCAGGTGTCCCCCCTGTCCCCAGGAAGGGACAGCAGGAGGGCAGGGATGGATCCAGATCCTCTGAGCACCCCCAGGCCCCCACAGGTGTCCCCCAAGTCCCCAGGAGCCACTGGGGGACAACAGGGACGGATCCAGGCGCTCTGTCCCTCGCCAGGAACTCCCCAGGGTCCCCAGGACCCTCCAGGTGTCCCCCCTGTCGCCAGGAGGGGACAGCAGGGGTGGATCCAGGTGCTCTGTGCACCCCCGGCATCTGTGAGGGGCTGGGGGGGG
>CM032381.1:1191308-1219975 GCA_019023105.1 Diglossa brunneiventris
GCCCAAATTTCCAGGAGGGTCCTGGAATGATAATAATAATAATAATAATAATGAATTTGGTGAATAATAATGATTTGGTGAATGATCCAAACTCACTTCTCGTGCAAAGATCCTCTCCCTGACCCGCTGATATTCCTCCTCTCGCTCCTCGATGGATTTGCTCCTTCTCCCATCCTGCAAGGGGAGTCTGATCTGAAGGGACAAACACAGCTCAGGGGTCAGCAGGAGCAGCCAGCTGCTGGGAATTTTGGGTGGGAATTGTGGATTATTTGTGGATTCGGTGATTTTCTGCACCTGGACCTACCTTGGAGACACCTGAGTGCAAGGATGAAACTCCCAGAGGTGTCAGGGAGTTCATTCCTGGATATTCCCAAATATAAACCACCCTGCCTGAGCTCTGCATCAGGCAGAAATCAGGAATATCACCCTGGTTTCATGGGAAAAATATCAGGAATATCACCCTGGAAAATCAGGAATATCATCCTGGTTTCAAGGGAAAATATCAGGAATATCAGCCTGGAAAATCAGGAATATCACCCTGGTTTCATGGGAAAAATATCAGGAATATCACCCTGGAAAATCAGGAATAGCACCCTGGTTTCAGGGGGAAAATATCAGGAATATCATGTTGGAAAATCAGGAATATCACCCTGGTTTCATGGGGAAAATATCAGGAATATCATCCTGGTTTCAGGGGGAAAGTATCAGGAATATCACCCATGAAAATCAGGAATATCACCCTGGTTTCAGGGAGAAAATCAGGAATATCACCCTGGTTTCAGGGGGAAAATATCAGGAATATCACCCATGAAAATCAGGAATATCACCCTGGTTTCAGGGGGAAAATATCAGGAATATCACCCTGGAAAATCAGGAATATCACCCTGGTTTCATGGGGAAAATCAGGAATATCATCCTGGTTTCAGGGGAAAAATATCAGGAACATCACCCTGGAAAGTCAGGAATATCACCCTGGTTTCAGGGGAAAAATCAGGAATATCACCCTGGAAAATCAGGAATATCACCCTGGTTTCATGGGGAAAATATCAGGAATATCATCCTGGTTTCAGGGGGAAAATATCAGGAATATCACCCATGAAAATCAGGAATATCACCCTGGTTTCAGGGGGATAATCAGGAATATCACCCTGGAAAATCAGGAATATCACCCTGGTTTCATGGGGAAAACATCAGGAATATCACCCTGGTCCCATGGAGAAAATCAGGAATATCACCCTGGTTTCATGGGGAAAATATCAGGAATATCACCCTGGAAAATCAGGAATATCACCCTGGTTTCATGGGGAAAATATCAGGAATATCATCCTGGAAAATCAGGAATATCACCCTAGTTTCAGGGAGTAAATCAGGAATATCACCCTGGAAAATCAGGAATATCACCCTGGTTTCATGGGGAAAATCAGGAATATCACCCTGGTTTCAGGGGAAAAATATCAGGAATATCACCCTGGTTTCAGGGGGAAAATACCAGGAATATCACCCTGATCCAATGGGAAAATCAGGAATATCACCCTGGAAAATCAGGAATATCACCCTGGTTTCAGGGAGTAAATCAGGAATATCACCCGGTTCAGAGGGAACACTCAGGGAAGCCAAAAACTGGATGAGCTTTAAGGTCTTTTCCAACCCTAAAAATTCCATGTTTTTATGAAAGTGGGAGCTGCAGGACCCTGAGATCCCTGGGGCGGGCATGGCTTGGTGCAAGAGGGGAAAGCAAAACTCAGAGAAACCAAAATCTGGGATTGACTGCAATGACAGCTTCCCATCCTGACTTCAATTCAGGAACAGGCCCCACAGCACATGGGGGGATGTGACTTTGGGATTAGATGGGAAAAAATTCCCATCTAAAAAGTTCTCCAAAAATTCCCATCTAAAAAGTTCCCCAAAAATTCCCATCTAAAAATTTCCCCCCAAAACAGGCTGAGGAATTTTCTCACAGGGTGCCCAGGGAAGCTGTGGCTGCCCCATCCCTGGAAGTTTCCAGGCAAGGCTGGGGCAACTTGGGATAGTGGAAAATGTCCCTGTCCATGGCAGGGGTGGGATTTGATGAGCTTTAAGGTCTTTTCCAACCCAAATAATTCCATGTTTTTATGAAAGTGGGAGCTGCAGGACCCTGAGATCCCTGGGGGAGGGCATAGCTTGGTTCACGAGGGGAAAGCAAAACTCATCTGAGGGATATTCCCAAAGAAACCTTGGAAAAAGGTTTCTTAAAACCTTAAAACCTGCCCTAGGCCCCAGGTGATTTTGGGGAATGGAGAAGCACAGACACAAAACCCACACCAATTTTTCATCCATTTCCATAATATTTGGAAAAATCTTTCATGAAATTCAAATGTTGCTGCTTGGGTGGGGTGGGAGCTTCTACGAAATGAAACCCAGGAGAATTTTGGAGTTTTTCTTGTCTTGTGAGCAGCCACGTGTGACTTTCCCAAGGCTGCAGGTGCCCCCCTGCCCTCCCTCACCTGGTTATCATCCCGATCCATGCTGGTGTCATCCCTTTTCAGGATAAACCTCTGAGGGAATTCTGAGTTCTTCTCATCCTTGATGTGCTCAGAGAACCTCTGCTCGGGCTGCAAGAAAACCAGCCCTTGTTAGGAGGGAAAAAAAACAGCCCCAAGGTGTTTGTTGGGTGGAATTTCAGCTCCTGTCCCTTCTCCAAGAGCTGTGGAGAGGCAGGGAGGGCTGGAAGGAAAAGATTCTTCTTCCCTGTCCCTTCATTCCATGATTCTGGTTCTTCTAGAGAGGGATCTTCACTTCTTATGAGGCAAAAAAAAAAAATTATGAATGTGGTGTGGAACCCATTCTGCTACAGAGCACTGCTGGGCTGTGGGAAGGGAGAGGAAAAGGGGAAGGGGAAGGAAAAAGGGAAAGGAAAAAGGGAAAGGGGAAGAAAAGGAGAAGAAGAAGGGGAAGAGGAAGAAGAAGGGGAAGAAAAAGGGAAAAGAGGGAAAAGGGGAAGGAAAAAGGGGGAAAAGGGGGAGGAAAAAGGGAAAGGCAAAACGGGAAAGGGGAAGGGGAAAGGGAGAAAGGGAAAGGAAAAAAGGAAAGGGAAATGGGAAGAAGAAGGGGAAGAAGAGGGGGAAAGGGAAAAGGGAAGGAGAAGAGAAGGGGAAGGGGAAAAAGAAGGGGAAAAAGAAAGGGAAAAAGAGGGAAAAAGAGGGAAAAAGAAGGGGAAGAAGAAGGGGAAGAAGAAGGGGAAGAAGAAGGGGGGAAAGAAGGGGGGAAAGAAGGGGGGAAAGAAGGGGGAAAAGAAGGGGAACAAGAAGGGGAACAAGAAGGGGAGCAAGAAGGGGGAAAAGAAGGGGGAAAAGAAGGGGGAAAAGAAGGGGGGAAAGAAGGGGGGAAAGAAGGGGGAAAGAAGGGGGGAAAGAAGGGGAACAAGAAGGGGAGCAAGAAGGGGAGCAAGAAGGGGAGCAAGAAGGGGAACAAGAAGGGGGAAAAGAAGGGGGAAAAGAAGGAGGAAAAGAAGGGGGAACAAGAAGGGGGAACAAGAAGGGGGAAAAAAGGGGGAAAAGAAGGGAGGAAAGAAGGAGGGAAAAGAAGGGGGGAAAGAAGGGGGGAAAGAAGGGGGGAAAGAAGGGGGGAAAGAAGGGGGGAAAGAAGGGGGAAAGAAGGGGGAAAAGAAGGGGGAAAAGAAGGGGGGAAAAGAAGGGGGGAAAAGAAGGGGGGGAAAAGAAGGGGAAAAGAAGGGGGAAAAGAAGGGAAAAAGAAGGGGAACAAGAAGGGAACAAGAAGGGGAAAAGAAGGGGGAAAGAAGGGGGAAAAGAAGGGGGGAAAAGAAGGGGAAAAGAAGGGGAAAAAGAAGGGGGAAAGAAGGGGGAAAAGAAGGGGAAGTGGCTTACATTCGTGTGTTGCTGGTCTTGTTGATGATGACAGCCTTCCCAGTCTGATCCACGTTGTGATCCATCCCGAAATACGCCGCCACCCGGTGCAGCAGCATGCGGTGGTACGAGGTCATCTGGGGGAACTTCTTGAACTGATTGCTGGGGACAGGGACAGGGGACAGGGACAGGGGACAGTCAGTTCCACCCCTGCCACGTCAGGATGTGCAGGAGAACATCCTCACCCTGCTCCCCTGGGAGCCAAAATTCCAAAATCTCCATTTAAAACTTCCTTTGCTCGGCACAAACTCGATCATCACTTACTTGTTATCACTAATGAACTCCAGAATCTCCTGTTCCAACTTGAGCAGCATCATTCTGTCCCTGTCAGGATAAAAAAAAAAAAGATTAAAAAGGTCACTTTAGGGGCAGTGGAACAGCTTTCCCTGCTGCCAAGCCCTGTCCTGTAGAAGAAAAATTCACAGGAGGAAGTGATATCTGATTTTACACAGAAATGGGCTAAAAAACTCCTTCTTTTTCAAATATATTAAATTAAACACCAGATTTTTTTCCAGTTTAAGGTTGTTTTGCTAATAATGCTTGGCTTTGGAAGGCCTGAATCTCTGCTCTGCTGGAGGCTCCAACTTTGCCATTCCCTTGCCAACCTTTCCTCAATGCCACTGATTATTCCCTTTACAGGCTGGCACTTGAAAACCATTTATAGAAAAGGCTTTAAAGCAATTAAAATGATTTCTTTGCATTAAAACAAATGATTTGTCCTTCTCTCTTCACATCACACACCATTCCACATTTGGAATTGAACAGGATATAAAATTACAGTTGTGCTTTTGGTTTTCACATTGTCCCAGCTCTGGTAAATCTTGGAATTCCAAAGAGGAAAATACAGAAATATTTGCAGGAATGGACACACAGAGCCCTCAGGGAGTTGTTTTAGTGCCCATGACCTACCTTGGGTTTTTTTTCAGTGTATTTACTAAAAATTCATGCAAATCTATCCCAGTGGAGTCTGTATATTCCTGGCTGGAATCTGAAAAAAAAAAAAATAACAATGGCAGCAGAAAAAATTAACAAATCACTTGAGACAGCACAGAGAGAAGGAAAGGGGGAAAAGGAAAAAAAGGGGGGAAGGAGAAAGGGGGAAAAGGAAAAAAGGGGGGAAGGAAAAAAGGGGGAAGGGAAAAAGGGGAAAAGGGAAAAAAAGGGGGGAAAAGGAAAAAAAGGGGGAAAAGAAAAGGGGGAAAAGGAAAAAGAGGGAAAAGAAAAAGGGGAAAAGGAAAAAAGGGGGAAAAGGGAAAAGAGGGAAAAGAAAGAGGGGAAAAGGGGAAAAGAAAAAAAGGGGGAAAAGAAAAAAGGGGGAAAAGAAAAAGGGGAAAAGGGAAAAAGGGGGAAAGAAAAAAAGGGGGAAAAGGGAAAAGGGGAAAAGAAAAAAAAGGGGGAAAAGGAAAAAAAGGGGGAAAAGGGAAAAAGGGGGAAAAGGGAAAAGAGGGAAAAGAAAAAGGGGAAAAGAAAAAAGGGGGAAAAGCGAAAAAGAGGGAAAAGGAAAAAAGGGGGAAAGGAGAAAGGGGGAAAAGGAAAAAAGGGGGGAAGGAAAAAAGGGGGAAAAGGAAAAAAGGGGGGAAAGGAAAAAAGGGGGGAAAGGAAAAAAAAGGGGGGAAAGGAAAAAAAAAGAGGGAAAAGAAAAAATGGGGGGAAAGGGAAAAGGAAAAAAGGGAGAAAAGGGAAAAGAGGGAAAGAAAAAGGGGAAAAGGGAAAAAGGGATGGGATGAGTGTGGGTGAACCTGAAGAAGAGAAGAATCCAGGCAAACCCTGGAGCTCCCTCCAGTGCCTCATTTTTCATACTAATAAATACATTACCTATTAAATAAACAAATCTTTCTCCAAAAAAAAAATCTTTTCCCCAAACCATTTAAAAAAACCCCTAAATTTACTTTACTAAAAAAATACCTTTTAAAATTTTCTCCCCAAATTACCCTAAACCAAAAGAAAAAAAACCAAACACCCCCAACCACCTGCCCCACTTCCAGAAGGTTCCCAGAGCAGCACCTGACCTCGAGAGAGCATCTTCCTTGGTGTTTTTTCTTTATTTTTCTCTTTTTCTTCTTTCTCCACCCCATCTTTCGTGGATTTCTCCTCTTCCTTGTCAGAGGGGCAGCTCACGTGCAGCTGGATGATGTCCTGGGGTGAAAATAAAGGAGGTTCAGACAATTCCTGAGCAGAAAAGCAGCCCAGGAAGGTCTCAACCAGCTCTTGGGGGAATTTCTTGGCTCCCCAAGGCACAAGAGAGGAAGATCTGGATAATTCCTGATTTTCTGGGCTTCCACATTCCCAAATTTGTCTCATTCTGGGCCTACCTGAGACTCCAGCAGCCCATCCACGAAGGGGCCTGAGGATTCCTCACACACAGCCAAACTCCTGACCAGTTTAAGCTTTGAATTAGACTGAAAAAGATAAAAAAAAAATTTAAAAAAGGGAATGGTTACAACACCTCAGCTAAAATTCACACTTGAATTCCTGCAGCTGCATTCCCAAGGCACCTGTGCAGCCATTCCCAATTAAATCCTAATTAATCTGCCCAATAAGAGGAATATTCCCCTCAATATAGAGACACACAATGATTTGGAATCCCTGAATAATCAGTTATTTTATTCCTTCAGCCTTTAAAGCATAAAATTCCCAATTAAGCTGCCCAATAATGGGGATATTCCCTTCAATATACAGATATAGAATGACTTGGAATCCCTGAATAATCAGTCATTTTAATAAAGGAATATTCCCCTCAATATATAGATTTAGAATTATTTGGAATCCCTGAATAATCAATCATTTTAATAAAGGAATATTCCCCTCAATATATAGATTTAGAATTATTTGGAATCCCTGAATAATCAGTCATTTTAATAAAGGAATATTCCCCTCAATATACAGATATAGAATGATTTGGAATCCCTGAATAATCAGTTATTTTAATAAAGGAATATTCCCCTCAATATATAGATTTAGAATGACTGGAATCCCTGAATAATCAGTTATTTTAATAAAGGAATATTCCCCTCAATATATAGATTTAGAATTATTTGGAATCCCTGAATAATCAGTTATTTTATTCCTTCAGCCTTTAAAGCATAAAATTCCCAATTAAGCTGCCCAAAAATGGGGATATTCCCTTCAATATACAGATATAGAATGACTTGGAATCCCTGAATAATCAGTTATTTTAATAAAGGAATATTCCCCTCAATATACAAATATTCCCAATTAAGCTGCCCAATAAGAGGAATATTCCCCTCAATATAGAGACACACAATGATTTGGAATCCCTGAATAATCAGTTATTTTATTCCTTCAGCCTTTAAAGCATAAAATTCCCAATTAAACTGCCCAATAATGGGGATATTGGGATGGCAGCAGAGCTCCTACCTTGGCTCTTTTCCTGGCGTGGCCGTGACTCGACGTTCGCTTCTGTGGAGAGAGAAAAAGGCAAAAACTCAACCTGGGAATTCTCTGCCCTTCCTGGGCCACAAAAAGGGACCAGGACAGAAATGCTGCTGCTCTGTCTGCAGAGCCATCAAACCTCTGGGGGCTGGACATGGCTGAGAAGTGTTTGAGGAGGTGTCCTGGACTGCAAGGCAAAATGGATTTTATTTGTCATCTGTTAAAATGGGGCACTTGCAGTTTTCTTTATCTCTTCCACAAAACAATCCTCCCTTCAGGAGGTATCTCCTGTTAATGGGCCATTAATTATTAATTATCTTCTGTTCATGGGCCAGTGAGTGTCCCTGCATGGCTGATAAAATTCCATCATCCCATGGGGAGATGCTCCGCCCAGGGGAGGAGCCAAACATTCCTACCTGGATCTAATCTGAGATTTCAAACATTCCTACCTGGATAGAATCTGAGATTTCAAACATTCCTACCTGGATACAATCTGAGATTTCAAACATTCCTACCCGGATAGAATCTGAGATTTCCAACATTCCTGCCTGGACCTACTCTGAGATTTCAAACATTCCTACCTGGATACAATCTGAGATTTCAAACATTCCTACCTGGATACAATCTGAGATTTCAAACATTCCTACCCGGATAGAATCTGAGATTTCAAACATTCCTACCTGGATAGAATCTGAGATTCTGGGACAGCAGAGCAGCCTTTCCACTGGATTTCCCAGAGGAGCAGCTGCCTCTTCCACTGGATGGATATAATCTGAGATTTCAAACATTCCTGCCTGGATACAATCTGAGATTTCAAACATTCCTACCTGGATAGAATCTGAGATTTCAAACATTCCTACCTGGATAGAATCTGAGATTTCAAACATTCCTACCTGGATACAATCTGAGATTTCAAACATTCCTACCTGGATAGAATCTGAGATTTCAAACATTCCTACCTGCCAGTGCAGTGGAATAACTGAATTACTATGTTGAAATATTATATTGAAATATTATCTTGAAATATTATCTTGAAATTGAAATATTATCTTGAAATTGAACTATTTCGACCACTCTGGCCAGGAGAGGTTCAGAGTGCAGAGGAAGGGAGCAGCCTGCCCAGCCTGGGGTGCCTGTGGGGCCCTGGATGCTTTGGGAAGGGATGGGAAGCTGCAGGTGAGGCTCAGCTCCCCCTTCCCACACTCACCTGAGACTCCTGGCGCACGCTGACCTCCTCCCCCCCATCCTTCTCCACCTCCTCCTTGCTTGGTGACCTGGATACATATTTGGTTTTGTTCACAGATTCCTCCACCACCTTTTTTTCTGATTCCTTCATAATTTCCAGGGACTCCTGTGCCGTGTTGCTGTTGGACATCTTCAGAGCCCTCCGATGCAGCGACGGGCACCTGCAGGGACAAGAGACAGCTCAGGGGCTGCACTGAGCTTTTCTCTGCACACAAACTTTTCTCTGCACACAAACTTTTCTCTGCACACAAACTCTTCCAGACTCAGGCTGGAATCTCCTTGGAGCCCACCACGTGCACAGATCCCAAACCAAGCCCTCAGATTGTGATGGACAAAACAGTTTAGAGTTAGAAAGTGGATGTTTATTGTGGGATAACTCCCAAATAACTTTGGTACATTCCATTCCCAGTATGGATATTGATCTGGTACCAATATCCAAAATCTCTCTAACAGTTTAGAGTTAGAAAGTGGATATTTACTGTAGGATAATTCCCAAATACACACCACAATTTACAGGTGATTACAGAGTCCTTTTATCTATACAAATATTGAATACCCAAAATACAAATGCATATTCATAACTTTGGTACATCCCATTCCCAATATGGATATTGATCTATGGATTTTGATATCCATAGATACCAATTCAACACAAGTATTGAATACCCAAAATACAAATAGATATTGATAACTTTGGTACATCCCATTCCCAATATGGATATTGATCTAGTACCAATATCCAAAATCTCTCAAACAGGTTAAAATGAGAAAGTGGATGTTTATTGTGGGATAACTCCCAAATAACTTTGGTACATCCCATTCCCCACTCCGTATGGGTAATTAGTTCAAAAGCCATTAAGCATGCACAGTTTGTTCCTTGAAATGGGTCAGTGGTCCCTTTCATGGGAGGGGTCCCAAAATGAGGAAGTAAATGAAGTCTTCCTCGTTCTGACCTTTCTGCCTTTTCAATGCAAATATGACCAATGAACCCTTGGCAGAACTCCCATTCCCCATCTTCAATTGGTTTCAGAACAGAGGAGGCCACAATTGTCTTATGTTCCTAAAAACAATTGTCTTATGTTCCTAAAAACAATTGTCTTATGTTCCTAAAAGCTATTTATCAGTTTCTATATTCTTCATCAGAAACCCAGCTAACCAAACATTATGTTGACAAGTAATTAATTATTAGTTAACTACTAACTCTTAACTTCATCAAGGCCTACCCATTTATTTTAATTAACTCCAATAAAGCTTATCTCTAACAAAAATCTTAGCTCCTCTAAAATCTCTAAATTCCTTTAAGTTTATGTCTCAAGATCAAGCCTGCCCAGCCTGGGTGCAGCCCCAGCTCGAGGGTTGGAGCTGGAGCTCTGTGGTTCTCACCAAGGATTTTGGTAAATCCTGGTGGTTCTCACCAAGGATTTTGGAGGTAAATCCTGGTGGTTCTCACCAAGGGTTTTGGTAAATCCTGGTGGTTCTCACCAAGGATTTTGGAGGTAAATCCTGGTGGTTCTCACCAAGGGTTTTGGTAAATCCTGGTGGTTCTCACCAAGGATTTTGGTAAATCCTGGTGGTTCTCACCAAAGATTTTGGAGGTAAATCCTGGTGGTTCTCACCAAGGATTTTGGAGGTAAATCCTGGTGGTTCTCACCAAAGATTTTGGAGGTAAATCCTGGTGGTTCTCACCAAGGATTTTGGAGGTAAATCCTGGTGGTTCTCACCAAGGGTTTTGGAGGTAAATCCTGGTGGTTCTCACCAAGGGTTTTGGAGGTAAATCCTGGTGGTTCTCACCAAGGGTTTTGGTAAATCCTGGTGGTTCTCACCAAGGATTTTGGTAAATCCTGGTGGTTCTCACCAAGGATTTTGGAGGTAAATCCTGGTGGTTCTCACCAAGGGTTTTGGTAAATCCTGGTGGTTCCCACCAAGGATTTTGGAGGTAAATCCTGGTGGTTCTCACCAAGGATTTTGGTAAATCCTGGTGGTTCTCACCAAAGATTTTGGAGGTAAATCCTGGTGGTTCTCACCAAGGATTTTGGAGATAAATCCTGGTGGTTCTCACCAAGGATTTTGGAGGTAAATCCTGGTGGTTCTCACCAAGGATTTTGGTAAATCCTGGTGGTTCTCACCAAGGATTTTGGTAAATCCTGGTGGTTCTCACCAAGGATTTTGGTAAATCCTGGTGGTTCTCACCAAGGATTTTGGAGGTAAATCCTGGTGGTTCCCACCAAGGATTTTGGAGGTAAATCCTGGTGGTTCCCACCAAGGATTTTGGAGGTAAATCCTGGTGGTTCTCACCAAGGATTTTGGAGGTAAATCCTGGTGGTTCTCACCAAGGATTTTGGTAAATCCTGGTGGTTCTCACCAAGGGTTTTGGAGGCACCAGGGCTGGACAAAGTCCCTGAGGTAGAACAGAGGTGCTGAGGCAGGTGAGTGATGGAGACAGAGACACTGAGGGCAGCTCTAAACCAGCCAACATCACACAGGTGAAATAAATTCCACCAACCACAGCTCTGCTCTGCCCCAGGGGCAAACCAGCACCAAAAATCTGCATTTCCCCAAATCCCAGCCCAGTTCCTCTTGTAATCACTCAAATCTTTTGTGATCAGTCAAATCTTGAGTGAGAAAATAGCCTTGAACTCCAAAGAGGCTCAGTGAGATAAGGTAACCCTGATATCTCCTTCTGGGCAGGTATTTCAGGACAAGTGGGACTCAAATTACACATTAAGATAAAAATCCCTGATAAAGTTGCATTTAAAGTTCCCAACCCAAATCAGTCCAGGATTTCATGATTCTGAGTCTAAACAAGGATTAAACCAGCTCCACGTGGCTGTGGAGGGATGTGGCACCAGCAAACACCTCTGGAAGAGACAAATTTCCAAAATAGAAAAGGGGAGCTGTCCTGGTTTGAATTTTTTATGAGCCTAAATCAGAGCAAAGCTCAAAAAAAACCCCCTCATTGCAGAAAATATCTGTTGAAAAACTGATTTTCAACAGAATGTGGCTGAAACACCGTCAGAACTCACAGAGATTTATCAACTCCTGCCTCTGATATTCCTGGAGAATTCCCCTTTAATTTTGGGGAGCTGCTGAACACAAAATGTGTATTTGACATTTATGAAGTTGCTGGAATTGGTTCCAGGCACAGAAATCAGGAAAATGCAGTGAGCTGCCTCCATTCCATGGATTCTTACATGGAATTTTAATAAATTTGTTAAAGACATGGAGGGGAGGAGGGAAAATGCCAGATCCAGTGGGAAAACGGGACAGGATTGACACAGGGAGGCAGAAATTTCCCAGAAAATTCATGGGGAAAAGGAAATATCCCAGAAAATTCATGGGGAAAGGTGCAGGGAGGGAAATATCCCAGAAAATTCATGGGGAAAAGGAAATATCCCAGAAAATTAATGGGGAAAGGAAATATCCCAGAAAATTCATGGGGAAAATCCCAGAAAATTCATGGGAAGAAGGTGCAGGGAGGGAAATATCCCAGAAAATTCATGGGAAAAAGGAAAAATCCCAGAAAATTTATGGAGAAAATCTCAGAAAATTCATGGGAAAAGTTGCAGGGAGGGAAATATCCCAGAAAATTGATGGGGAAAAGGTGCAGGGAGGAAAATATCCCAGAAAATTCATGGGGAAAGGAAATATCCCAGAAAATTCATGGGAATAAGGTACAGGGAGGGAAATATTCCAGAAAATTGATGGGGAAAAGGAAATATCCCAGAAAATTCATGGGGAAAAGGAAATACCCCAGAAAATTCATGGGGAAAAGGAAATATCCCAGAAAATTCATGGGGAAAATCCCAGAAAATTCATGGGAATAAGGTACAGGGAGGGCAATATCCCAGAAAATTCATGGGGAAAAGGAAATACCCCAGAAAATTCATGGGGAAAATCCCAGAAATTTCATGGGGAAAAGGTGAAGGAAGGGAAATATCCCAGAAAATTCATGGGGAAAAGGAAATATCCCAGAAAATTCATGGGGAAAATCCCAGAAATTTCACGGGGAAAAGGTGCAGGGAGGGAAACAGCCCAGAAAATTCGCGGGAAAAAGGAAATATCCCAGAAAATTCATGGGGGAAAGGTGCAGGGAGGAAAATATGCCAGAAAATTCCCCCCACGAGGGAATCCCACGCTGCTCCGACAGGAATTAGGTCAGGAAGGGAAAAGGGAACACTTTGCCTGATGTGTCTCATTTGTGGGATGATTTTGCAGGGGGTGAAGGTGGCAAACTCTGCCTCCTCCCACCCCAAAATATTCCAAACTGCTCCAAGCTCGGGGTTTAAATATTTCAAGAGGATTTGGAGCAGATTTTGGGGAAGAGAAGAGAAGAGGCAGCACCGGATCTGCACACATGGCACTGAAATAAATTTGTACAGCTCATTCCCTTTTGCACCACCCACCCTCTAACAAGTTTTTCCCCCCAAGCCAAACACCTCAGCCAAATTTAAGAATGAGAACAGGATCTTTTCCTGTCGTGCTGCAACGTAACTTCAGCATCACACTGATCAGATTTCCCAGAAAAGACAAACTCAGAGCCTGCAGAAAAAAAAATGACATTTATCAGCTGCCCCCTCCTGTTCCAGCTTCCATCCTCACCAGGCAGCCTCCAGGACATGCAGAAAAATCAGGGAAAATTTGTTTTCCAGGGGAGGATTCCTTGCAGGATGAATGAATCAGGCCCAGCTCCCGGGGCAGCCGTGGGATGCAGTGAGGGGGTGGCAGACGCGAGTGACGGTGACAGACAGGGTTTGTGGAGAAATTTCAAGTTCAGAGCACTCAGGGAGGGTGGGTGGGACTGAGCTGGGCTTTGGGAGAGAGAGAGAAAAAAAAAAATGACCCAGATGCAGCAGAAAATGTGTGTCAGGAAAAAAAAAATTGAGTAAAGGTGGAAGGGAGGACTGGGGGAGGATGGGGATTGGAAAATGACAGCAGGGACTGGGCAAACTGGGAGTATTTTCTGGGATATTTCCTGCCCTAAAAGGGCCAGGGAGTCAGGACACGTTGAAATCCTCCTCCTCACTCCAGAAATGAACATGGGATTCCACCTCTGCTGCCTTTTTGCCACCTGCAGTTTGCAGCTGTGAGCTCCTGGTCGGGAAGGGAATTAAAGCAAGAAAAGTTCTGAATTTCCAGCTCAGATGAATCTGGCAGCAGATCTGGAAAAGGCAGGAAGCTCCTGCTAAATCAACTCTTTTCCTGGCCTTGTTTCTCAGGGAACAGAGCAAAAATGAGGGTGCAAAGGAGACACATGGCTGCAGCTGCCCACACACAGCTCCAGGGGGATGGAGGGGGCTGAAATCCGGATTGGGGGGTTTGAGTGGGGGATGGAGGGGTTTGAGGGGAGATTGAGGGGTTTGAGGGGGGATGGAGGGGTCTGAGGGAGGATGGAGGGGTTTGAGGGGAGATTGAGGGGTTTGAGGGGGGATGGAGGGGTTTGAAATGGGGATTGAGGGGTCTGAAATGAGGATGGAGGGGTCTGAGGGGGTCTGAGGGGAGAATGGAGGGGTTTGAGGTGGGGATTGAGGGGTCTGAAATGGGGATTGAGGGGTTTGAGTGGGGGATGGAGGGGTCTGAAATGGGGATTGAGGGGGGACTGAGGGGTCTGAGGGGGGGGTGGAGGGGTTTGAGGAGGGATTGAGGGGTCTGAAATGGGGATTGGGGGGTTTGAGTGGGGGATGGAGGGGGGATGGAGGGGCCTGAGGGGGATTGAGGGGTTGAGGGGGGATGGAGGGGTCTGAAATGGGGATTGAGGGGGATGGAGGGGTTTGAGGTGGGGACTGAGGGGAGACTGAGGGGTCTGAGGGGGGGTGGAGGGGTCTGAAATGGGGATGGAGGGGTTTGAAGTGGGGATTGAGGGGTTTGAGGGGAGATTGAGGGGTTTGAGGTGGGGATGGAGGGGTCTGAAATGGGGATTGAGGGGTCTGAGTGGGGGATTGAGGGGTCTGAGGGGAGATGGAGGGATCTAAGGGGGGATGGAGGGGCCTGAGGGGGGATTGAGGGGTTTGAGGTGGGATGGAGGGGTCTGAAATGGAGATTGAGGGGTTTGAGGTGGGGATTGAGGGGTTTGCAGGGGTCTGAGTGGGGGATGGAGGGGGATTGGGGGGGGGATTGAGGGGTCTGAGGGGGGATTGAGGGGTTTGAGAGGGGATGGAGGGGTCTGAAATGGAGATTGAGGGGTTTGAGGTGGGGATTGAGGGGTTTGAGGTGGGGATTGAGGGGGCTGAAATGGGGTTTGAGGGGATATGGAGGGGTCTGAGGGGGGTTTGAGGGGTCTGAGGGGGGTCTGAGGGGGTTTGAGGGGACATGGAGGGGTCTGAGGTGGGGATTGAGGGGAATAATGAAAACTCGTGACTCTTTGCAAAGTCACATTTCAGTTTCCATTTTATAATCCTATATTATATTATTATAATATATTATAATACCATATTATCTTATAATACCATATTATATTAAAGAATGCTGTACTATACTATTCTAAAGAACACAGAAATTATATTTAGAGAAGGCTAAAAAGATAAATAATGAAAACTCCTGACTTTTTCCAGAATCTCAACACGGCTTGGCCCTGATTGGCCAAAGAGTCAAAACAACTCACAGCAGAATCCAACCAAACAATCTCCAAACACATTCCACACGAGGAAAACAGAGGAGAAGCAAATGAGACAAGAATTGTTTTCATTTTTCATTTGTTTTTCAATTTTTTCTTCATTTGTTTTCAATTTTTTTCTTCATTTGTTTTCAATTTTTTCTTCATTTGTTTTCAATTTTTTTCTTCATTTGTTTTCAATTTTTTTTCATTTTTTTTCAACTGTTTTCCTTTTTCTCTGAGGCTCCTCAGCTCCCCAGGAGAACAATCCTGGCCAAGGGATTTTTCAGACAACGTGTCCTGAGGACACCTGCCCTTCCAGACTGGAGTCCAGATTAACTAATTAATGCTAGATTAACTAACTAAATAATACAGAAAGGATATTTACAGAAGGCTAAAAAGATAATAATGAAAACTCCTGACTTTTTCCAGAATCTCAACACGGCTTGGCCCTGATTGGCCAAAGAGTCAAAACAACTCACACCAAAATCCAATGAAACAATCTCCAAACACATTCCAAAGCAGCAAAACGCAGGAGAAGCAAATGAGATAATTATTGTTTTCCTTTTTCATTTGTTTTCAAGGGTTTTTTTTTCATATTTTTCAATTATTTTCCTTTTTCTCTGAGGCTCCTCAGGTCCCCAGGAGAACAATGGATGTTTCAGACAATGTGACTGTGACACCCTCAGCAGCCTCGCTGCCCTCTCTGGACTCGCTCAAGCCCAATCCATCCCATAATTTCCCCATTTTGCCCTGTTTGGGGGCAGCAGCACCCAGCGCCCATCACTTCCCTCCCTCCCGCTGGGTACCAGTGATGCTCCAGCCAGCAATTCCCTGATTGGCTGCCCGGCAGCCAATGGGAAGCCGAGCTCCATGGCAACGGGGCCCTGTTGCCAGGAGCAACGGGGCGGGGGTGACGCAGGGAACGGGAAATGGGGGCGGTGGGGCTGGGGAGGGGAGTGAGGGCTGGAGTGAGGGATGGGGGCTCCAGGCTGCTCTGAAAATGCCAATTATTGTATAAAGAAATGCAACTTATTGTATACTAAATGCCATTTATTGTATACAATAACTTATTGTATGCAAAATGCCATTTATTGCATAGAAAATGCAATTTATTGTATAGAAAATGCAATTTATTGCATAGAAAATGCCATTTATTGTATACAAAATGCCATTTATTGTATACAATAACTTATTGTAGGCAAAATGCCATTTATTGCATAGAAAATGCAATTTATTGCATAGAAAATGCAATTTATTGCATAGAAAATGCAATTTATTGCATAGAAAATGCAGCAAGATTCTGGCCTCCTGTCTGTATCATTTCTCTATTTCTTTTAGTACAGCATTTTTAATATAATATGTATCACAAAATAATAAATAAACCTTCTGAAACATGGAGTCAACATTCTCATCTCTTCCCTCCTGCTGGGAATTCCACAGGAAGGAGTTTTTAGTGTGATAAAAATGTCCTGAAATGGCTCCATCGGGTCAAACAGCACTGCAGGAGCAGCCCAGGAAAGGTTTGTGTGCTCAGCTGGAATTCTGACAGGTAAAAAACCTTTGGAGCTCCTTCCCCTCCCAGCTCCCACCAGGACAAACACCCAAAAACCCCCAAAAAACCCCAAAATTCATCAACTCCAACCTCCAAGCCACCTCTGCTGAATTCTCTCCTTATTAGCAGCTGCAGAAGGAATTAATTCATTAATTCCTCCCTCCCAGCTCCTTTAATTTCATTTCAGGCTCAGCAAGAACCTTCTCACCCCTCCTTTTCCAAAATCTGGGGGAGGAAAAAAAAACCCCAAATTCAACAGCAAAAATAAAAAACAGCAAAAAATAATTCCCCCCAGGAGGCTGGAGGTGCCTGCACTGCCTGTGCTTAGTCACTGCTTGAAATCCTCATTTCCACCCCCACATGACATCAAATTCTGAAATGGTGATGCAGATGGAAGGGTGAAAAGGGGGGAAAATAAATTTAAAATAATTTAAAACCTTTTATGAACACGCAGACAGGAAATGCAGGTGAGTCAGAGGGAATTCTGGGCAATCAGGAGGTTTCCTGGTGGGAAACACCTCAAAGCAAACTTCACTGCAGGGGGAATAAAATGTTTTCATATTTTGGTACCTCCCTCCATCAAGACTAAACTCAGGAGAGGCGTCAACTTGTTGTCACTTTATTCCAAAAGTGTGACCTGGGCTGCCAAAATAATTTCCATGTGATACCCAGGAATGACATAGAGGTGGATAACAGTTTGATATTTATATTTTATATAAATTATTTTACATTTTATATAAACAATTTTATTTTTATATAAATAATTTTATATTTTATATAAATAATTTTACATTTTATATGAAAAAAATTATATTTTATAGAAATAATTGTATATTTTTATAGAAATAATTTTATATTTTATAGAAATAATTTTACCTTTTATAGAAATAATTGTATATTTTTATAGAAATAATTTTATATTTTATAGAAATATTTTTATATTTTATATAAATATTTTCCATTTACATAAATAATTTTATAGAAATAATTTTCTATTTTATATAAATATTTTCTATTTTTATATAAATATTTTATAATTTATAAAAAATCATTTTATATTTTCTATAAATATTTCTATATTTAATATAAATATTTTATACTTTATATTTTATATTTTCTATAAATATTAGAAATATTTTATCTAAATATTAGAAATACTAGAAATATTTTATATTTTATATAAATATTTTTATATTTAGATAAATATTTTGTATTTTATATATTTTTCTATTTTATATATTTCTATTTATATTTCTTCTTTTAGGAAGAAATTCCTCCCTGTGAGGGTGGGGAGGCCCTGGCCCAGCCCAGAGAAGCTGAGGCTGCCCCCGGATCCCTGGAAATGTCCAAGGCCAGCTTGGAGCAACCAGGTTTAGTTGGGAGGTTTCCTTCCCCAGAATGAGATGAGTTTTAAGGTCTCTTTCCACCCAAACCATTCCATAATTCCATTTTCAGATCCTTTCTTTCACCTTCTTCCCCTCTCATGTCCCACCTGGGCACACCCGAGCCACAGCTCCAGCACAAAAATCTCTTAAAATCCTCTGACCTGGATGGGAAAACTTTGCTTAAATCTCATTTCCATGAGTGGAAAAGGAAATACAGAGAATTCCTGCTCCAATTATCCTGTGCCACATCTCCCAGACACTGACAGGTTAAAAATGGGAGAAAGGAACCAACTGCACAAACAGCCCAGGAATTAAACAGGCCTAAGGAACACTTCCCTAAGAAAAATGGGATTAAACACTTTTAATTTCAAGTTTTCCAAGCCTGGACTTCTCAGCAGCAAGGGCTGCTCTCAGTCCTGCTTGTAGGAAAAGTGAAATTACTGATTTGATGTTCAAAAGAAAGGAAACCGTGATCCTGCTGTTCCTTCTTCCTTTCATTTTTGGGAGCTGCTTTAAAACCTTCTCACTCTTCCTTTCCAAAATCTGGGGGAGGAAAAAAACCTCAAACTCAACAGCAAAAAAATTCAACCCCAAAAGAATTAAAAAGTGAAGGATGATCCCAGACACTGACAGGTTAAAAATGGGAGAAAGGAACCAACTGCACAAACAGCCCAGGATTAAACAGGCCTGAGGAACACTTCCCTAAGAAAAATGGGATTAAACACTTCTAATTTCAAGTTTTCCAAGCCTGGAGCTCCCAGCAGCAAGGGCCACTGTCAGTCCTGCTATTCCCTCTTGTAGGAAAAGTGAAATTACTGATTTGATGTTCAAAAGAAAGGAAACCGTGATCCTGCTGCTCCTTTTTCCTTTCATTTTTGGGAGCTGCTTTAAAACCTTCTCACTCTTCCTTTCCAAAATCTGGGGGAGGAAAAAACCTCAAACTTAACAGCAAAAATTCCAACCCCAAAAGAGTCAAAAAGTGAAGGATGATCCCAGACACTGACAGGTTAAAAATGGGAGAAAGGAACCAACTGCACAAACAGCCCAGGATTAAACAGGCCTGAGGAACACTTCCCTAAGAAAAATGGGATTAAACACTTTTAATTTCAAGTTTTCCAAGCCTGGAGCTCCCAGCAGCGAGGGCTGCTCTCAGTCCTGCTATTCCCTCTTGTAGGAAAAGTGAAATTACTGATTTGATATTCAAAAGAAAGGAAACTGTGATCCTGCTGCTCCTCTTTCCTTTCATTTTTGGGAAAGGAAAAAGGAGCAGCACTCAACACTTCTCACTCTTCCATTCCAAAATCTGGGGGAGGAAAAAACCTCAAACTTAACAGCAAAAATTCCAACCCCAAAAGAGTCAAAAAGTGAAGGATGATCAATGCCACAGCCCTGGAGAACAAAGAGATCCCTGGAGAGGGAAATGCTGCTCCCAGTGCAGCACCAAAGCTTTGTGGACAGTTCCTGAGGCTTCCTGGGCAGAAAATTCTGGCAGAGAAGGGAGAAATTCAGGCTGAGAATTCCCTGTCAGAGCTCCCAGCTCCATTTCCCAGCATTTCCCACTTCCTCAGCACGAGTTATTCCTGTCTCCATCCCCAGAGCAGGGAACTGCTCCCGTGACGTCAAAGCAGTTTCCCAGCAACAATTAATGAGGGCTGTCCACCACAGGGGTTTCCTGAAAAGCAAGGAATTATCCACCTACTTTCCACAGTGTCAGGATGCAAAAGGACAGCGCTGAGCAGGGATTTCTGTTAACCCTTCCCTGGGATTGCTGCTGATTTTTGTAGAGAAACTCGAGTAGAATTTATTCCCTAATGAGTCCATCCCTAATGAGTCACTTGCAACAGAGGTACCAACCAGGAAAACAAGGAAAAACTAACCAGGAAAACAAGGAAAATCAACCAGGAAAACAAGGAAAATCAACCAGGAAAACAAGGAAAACTAACCAGGAAAACAACGAAAATCAACCAGGAAAACAACGAAAATCAACCAGGAAAATATGGAAAATCAACCAGGAAAAAATGAAAAACCAACCAGGAAAAAATGAAAAATCAACCAGGAAAACCAAGCAGGAAAACATGGAAAACCAACCAGGGGAACATGGAAAACCAAGGAGGGAAAAATGGAAAACCAAGCAGGAAAACCAAGCAGGAAAACAAGGAAAAACTAACCAGAAAAACAAGGAAAACCAACCAGGGAAAAATGGAAAACCAACCAGGAAAAAATATGTGGAAAACCAAGCACGAAAACATGGAAAACCAACCAGGAGAACCAACCAGGAGAACATGGAAAACCAACCAGAAAAACAAGGAAAACCAACCAGGAAAAAAATGGAAAACCAAGCAGGAGAACCAACCAGGAGAACATGGAAAACCAACCAGAAAAACAAGGAAAACCAACCAGGAAAAAAATGGAAAACCAAGCAGGAGAACCAACCAGGAGAACATGGAAAACCAAGCAGGAAAACCAAGCAGGAGAAAAATGGAAAACCAACCAGTGAAAAATGGAAAACCAACCAGGAAAACAAGGAAAACCAAGCAGGAAAAAATGGAAAACCAACCAGGAGAACATGGAAAACAAACCAGGAAAACAAGGAAAACCAACCCGGAAAACCAATGTGGAAAACCAAGCACGAGAAAATGGCAAACCAACCAGGAAAACCAACCAGGAGAACATGGAAAACCAACCAGGAAAAAATGGAAAACCAACCAGGAAAACCAAGAAGGAAAACATGGAAAACCAAGCAGGAAAACAAGGAAAACCAAGCAGGAAAACTAACCAGGAAAACCAGGAAAACTCTTCTCCTGCTGGCACCTGCTCCTGTGCTCAGCCTGTGCCAGGCAGGAGCAGCAGCATCAAAAATGTGGATGAGGGAACAAGGAATTCCCTCCCCTTCCCCAGCTGGCAAAGCACAGCCCCAAAGTTTGCTCAGCAGCTCCCAGAAAACCTCCAGAGGAGGAAGGGACAAGGCAGGAAGGTTATTTGGATCCCTCCTCCTGCTTTTCCCCACACTGGCAGAGGACACAGAGCCTCTCATGCCATGGCAGACTCTGGGTGTTCTCCAGGTGAGACCCAGAAATGGATCTGAACATAGGGAAAAAAAAAGGGAAAATAACGATTCAAAGAAAAAAAATTAATTTTATTTGTTGGCTGCCAGCAGAAGTTGGGATGGAGTGTGGAGTCTGAGGGGCAGGTAGAGAGATCCTGACATCCCCAAGTACAATAATCACACCTCAATACTTAAAAAAAAACAGTTCCCAGCACTAAATATGAAGAGAGCATAACTTCTTTTAGGCAAAACTGGATGATGGACATGTGTGAGGAGGGGGAAAATCAATCCAACCTCCTGATGCCACTAAACTCAGCTCAGTGAGGGGTTTAAATTAATTTAAATTGATTAAAAATGGGGTTATAATGTATCAGTGAACACAAGCACCTACAGAACACCAAATTGCATAAGCCACCCCAAAAACGTCACGTGGCACGAGGCCAAGCCGGTAACCAACATTCCCCATCAACTAACCAGCTCCAAACAAATAAATCCACTAAAAAATAACCCAGCAAAAGAGCTGGGAAGGTTCTGCCTCTGCAGAACGAGGGGAAGTACCCAGGAGCGAGCAGCAGAAGTTGGGATGGAGTGTGGAGTCTGAGGGGCAGGTGAGAGATCCTGAGATCCCCAAGTACAATAACCACACCTCAATCCTTAAAAAAAAACAGTTCCCAGCACTAAATCTGGGATGAGGAGAGCATAACTTCTTCTAGGTAAAACTGGATGATGGACATGTGTGAGGAGGGGGAAAATCAATCCAAGCTCCTTATTCCACTAAACTCAGCTCAGTGTGGGGTTTAAATTAATTTAACTTAATTTAAAAATGGGGTTAATGTATCAGTGAACACAAGCACCATCCTACAGAACACCAAATTGCATAAGCCACCCCAAAAACGTCACGTGGCACGAGGCCAAGCCGGTAACCAACATTCCCCATCAACTAACCAGCTCCAAACAAATAAATCCACTAAAAAATAACCCAGCAAAAGAGCTGGGAAGGTTCTGCCTCTGCAGAACGAGGGGAAGTACCCAGGAGCGAGCAGCAGAAGTGGGATGGAGTGTGGAGTCTGAGGGGCAGGTGAGAGATCCTGAGATCCCCAAGTACAATAACACACACTCAATCCTTAAAAAAAAACAGTTCCCAGCACTAAATCTGGGATGAGGAGAGCATAACTTCTTCTAGGTAAAACTGGATGATGGACATGTGTGAGGAGGGGGAAAATCAATCCAAGCTCCTTATTCCACTAAACTCAGCTCAGTGTGGGGTTTAAATTAATTTAACTTAATTTAAAAATGGGGTTAATGTATCAGTGAACACAAGCACCATCCTACAGAACACCAAATTGCATAAGCCACCCCAAAAACGTCACGTGGCACGAGGCCAAGCCGGTAACCAACATTCCCCATCAACTAACCAGCTCCAAACAAATAAATCCACTAAAAAATAACCCAGCAAAAGAGCTGGGAAGGTTCTGCCTCTGCAGAACGAGGGGAAGTACCCAGGAGCGAGCTGCAGACGTTGGAGCACAAGGAGATTCCATGATGCTGTCAGGGGAACTCCTTAATGACACGGCAGAGCACAGGGGATTCCCTCTCTCCGGAGGTGAATCCCCAGCAGAATCACAAAAGGAACAAGAGCAGAGCTCATCTCACCCTCCCAAGCCCCTCAGAGCCACATTTTTAATTTAGTCCAGCTCCATTCTAAATTAACAGCAGCAGAAATCCTGGCATTTACCAAGGGGAGAGGGACACTGAAATATTCACCCACATTTATGCCGCGTTTTGCACCGGGGACGGGGAGGGGGGAGAAAAGAAAAGTCTGACCAATCTTTTTTTTTTCTGTCAAATAATTAAAACCTCATTCTAAAAATAAACTCACCCTGGTGGTTCTGCACTCTGAGCACGTCAGCTGTTTGCTGATTTCAGCGGAGACTCCATGGCCACGAGCAGTTCAAGAGGAATTCTGCCAGGATAATCTGGCTCCTGGGAAGCCCCCGCCAGCTCTCCCAAATTAAAAAAAAAACAAAAAAAAAAAACCTCAAAAACCTGACGATTTCTGCTGCTGCTGGGGGCTCTGACAAGCAGCTCAGCAGCTCCCAGGGATGTCAGCACGGCTCTGCCAATAGCCACATCCACACACCCCCCTCCTGCTCTCCTGCAAATCTTCAATGGAGCTGCCTCCGCGCAGCCGGAGCCGCCGTTAAAGACGCAGCATCCGTCCCCCAGCAGCCCTGGAGAAACACAGCGAGGAACTGGGGGGCCTGCTGGGTGGTCAGAGGTCCTACACATCCAGGTCGGAGTGTTTAGGAGATTTGTGTGCTGGAGGGCTGTAGCAGACTCCATAGACATGGGTAAAGCCCCATGGAGGATTGAATAGTAGGAAGCTGAGACAGTAAATTTAGCTCCTGTCTCCCTGACCCCCGCCCCAAAGCTCATCCCTGTAACCCTATAGGCTGTGTTACTTTAACCCTTACTCTTGGTCAAATCTGGATCCCCCCTAACCCTATAAAAGAGGCATTTCTTAGCCCATTTGGGGGAAGAAGAGCTGACCCGGGACCCTTCGCAGATCCCTCAATAAAACCATCGCTGCGGAACCCCCGAGCGCCTCCTTCTCCTCTCTCTCCGTCTGCTGCAGCCTGAAATCACTGTAAGAGCTGATAACCATCACTGCTTGCCAGGGGGTGCCCCGTGGCACTGGCCTGAGCTGAGCCTGGCACTCGGGCACCCTGTCCCCCTGGGGATGGGCTCCCCATATCACACAGGCCATAGCAGAGGCGTCTATTAGGGCTTAGGTGTGCCCAGGTGGGACATGAGGGCTTGAAAGGGGAGGAAGGTGAAAGAAAGGATCTGAAAATGGAATAATGGAACGGTTTGGGTCCATCTCATTCCACCCCCTCGCTGTATTTAAGAGTATCAGAGTATTTAAGAGATACAAGACTATCAGAGATATAAGACTATCAGAGCATTTAAGAGATATAAGACTATCAGAAATATAAGACTATCAGAGTATTTAAGAAATACAATACTATCAGAAATATAAGACTATCAGAGTATTCAAGAGATAAAATACTATCAGAAATACAAGACTATCAGAGTATTTAAGAGATAAAATATTATCAGAAATATAAGACAATCAGAATATTTAAGAGATTTAAATGTCAGGTGGGACATGACAGGGGAGGAAGGTGGAAGAGAGGATCTGAAAATGGAATTATGGAATGGTTTGGGTGGGAAAGGACCCTAAAGTCCATCTCATTCCACCCCCTTGCTGTATTTAAGAGTATCAGAGTATTTAAGAGACACAATACTATCAGAGATACAATACTATCAGAGATATAAGACTATCAGAGTATTTAAGAAATACAATACTATCAGAAATATAAGACTATCAGAGTATTTAAGAGATATAAGACTATCAGAGATATAAGACTATCAGAATATTTAAGAGATTTGTGTACCCAGAAGTGCTGGAGGGCAGCAGAGAACAGCTGGGGCTGTGGCTCAGGTGGGACATGACAGGGGAGGAAGGCGGAAGAAAGGATCTGAAAATGGAATTATGGAATGGTTTGGGTGGGAAAGGACCCTAAAGTCCATCTCATTCCACCCCCTTGCTGTATTTAAGAGTATCAGAGTATTTAAGAGACACAATACTATCAGAGATACAATACTATCAGAGATATAAGACTATCAGAGCATTTAAGAGATATAAGATTATCAGAGATATAAGACTATCAGAGCATTTAAGAGATAAAATACTATCAGAGATATAAGACTATCAGAGCATTTAAGAGATATAAGACTATCAGAGATATAAGACTATCAGAGCATTTAAGAGATATAAGACTATCAGAGATATAAGACTATCAGAATATTTAAGAGATATAAGACTATCAGAGATATAAGACTATCAGAATATTTAAGAGATTTGTGTACCCAGAAGTGCTGGAGGGCAGCAGAGAACAGCTGGGGCTGTGGCTCAGGTGGGACATGACAGGGGAGGAAGGTGGAAGAGAGGATCTGAAAATGGAATTATGGAATGGTTTGGGTGGGAAAGGACCCTAAAGTCCATCTCATTCCACCCCTTGCTGTATTTAAGAGTATCAGAGTATTTAAGAGACACAATACTATCAGAGATACAATACTATCAGAGATATAAGACTATCAGAGTATTTAAGAAATACAATACTATCAGAAATATAAGACTATCAGAGTATTTAAGAGATATAAGACTATCAGAGATATAAGACTATCAGAGTATTTAAGAGATTTGTGTACCCAGAAGTGCTGGAGGGCAGCAGAGAACAGCTGGGGCTGTGGCTCAGGTGGGACATGACAGGGGAGGAAGGTGGAAGAGAGGATCTGAAAATGGAATAATGGAATGGTTTGGGTGGGAAGGGACCTTCAAGTCCATCTCATTCCACCCCTTGATGTATTTAAGAGATATAAAACTATCAGAGATATAAGACTATCAGAGATTTAATATTATCAGAGTATTTAAGAGATTTGTGTGCTGGAGGGCAGCAGAGAACAGCTGGGGCTGTGGCTCAGGTGTGCCCAGGTAGGAGATTCATTTTTAGCTTTTTAGCATTCAGCAGGTATCCCCTCTGTATTCTTTAGTTAGTATAGTACAGCAATCTTTAATATAATACAGTATTATAAAATAATATAGTATTATAAAATAATATAGTATTATAAAATAGTATAATAATATAATATAGTATTATAAAATGGAAACTGAAATGTGACTCTGGAAAGAGTCACGAGTTTTCATTATTAGCTTTTTAGCATTTAGTAAATATCTTTTCTGTATTCATTAGTTAGTATAGTATTTTTTAATATATGATAGTATTATAAAGTAATAAATTAACCTTCTAAGAACATGGAGTTGGATCCATCATTCCTCCCTGCCACAGGGGGCCGGGACACGAACATCAGACACCACCCAGCCCCTCAAGTGTCTGACTCTATGATAGTACATTTAATATATCATAGTGTGACTCTATGATAGTACATTTAATATATCATAGTGTGAATCTATGATAATACATTTAATATATCATAGTGTGACTCTATGATAGCACATTTAATATATCATAGTGTGACTCTATGATAGTACATTTAATATATGATCATCAGACTCTATTACAGTATATTTAATATGTGATAGTCTGACTCTATTATAGTATATTTAATATATTGTATTCAGATAGTACATTTAATAAATCACAGTCTGACTCTATGAATGTATATTTAATATATCACAGTCTGACTCCATGATAGTTTTACTCTATGATAGTACATTTAATATTTCACAGTCTGACTCTATGATAGTACATTTAATATATCATAGTGTGACTCTATGAATGTATATTTAATATACCATAGTGTGACTCTATGATAGTACATTTAATGTATCATAGTGTGATTCTATGATAATACATTTAATATATCATAGTGTGACTCTATGATAGTACATTTAATATATCACAGTCTGACTCTAGGAATGTATATTTAATATATCACAGTCTGACTCTATGATAGTATATTTAATATGTCATAGACTGACTCTATGATAGTACATTTAATATATCATAGTCTGACTCTATGAATGTATATTTAATATATCACAGTCTGACTCTATGATAGTACATTTAATATATCATAGTGTGACTCTATGATAGTACATTTAATATATGATCATCAGACTCTATTACAGTATATTTAATATATGATAGTCTGACTCTATTATAGTATATTTAATATTTTGTATTCAGATAGTACATTTAATATATCATAGTCTGACTCTATGATAGTACATTTAATATATCATAGTCTGATTCTATGATAATACATTTAATATATCATAGTGTGACTGTATGATAGTACATTTAATATATCATAGTGTGACAGTATATTTAATATATCATAGTGTGACTCTATGATAGTACATTTAACATATGATCATCAGACTCTATTACAGTATATTTAATATATGATAGTCTGACTCTATTATAGTATATTTAATATTTTGTATTCAGATAGTACATTTAATATATCATAGTGTGACTCTATGATAGTACACTTAATATATCACAGTCTGACTCTATGAATGTATATTTAATATATCACAGTCTGACTCCATGATAGTTTTACTCTATGATAGTACATTTAATATATCATAGTCTGATTCTATGATAATACATTTAATATATCATAGTGTGACTGTATGATAGTACATTTAATATATCATAGTGTGACAGTATATTTAATATATCATAGTGTGACTCTATGATAGTACATTTAATATATCACAGTCTGACTCTATGATAATACAGTTAATATATCATAGTGTGACTCTATGATAGTACATTTAACATATGATCATCAGACTCTATTACAGTATATTAATATATGATAGTCTGACTCTATCATAGTATACTTAATATATGATAGTCTGACTCTATTATAGTATATTCAATATATTGTATTCAGATAGTACATTTAATATATCATAGTCTGACTCTATGATAGTGAATTTAATATATGAGACCCTGACTCTATGACAGTATATTTAATTTATCATAGTCTGATAGTATATTTAATACATGATAGTCTGACTATGACAGTATATTTAATATATCTCTCTGATAGTATATTTAATATATGTAGTCTGACTCTATGACAGTACATTTAATACATGATAATCTGGCTCTATGACAGTATATTTAATCTATGATTAGCTCTATGACAGTATATTTAATACATGATAATCTGGCTCTCTGATAGAATATTTAATATATTATTAACTCTATGACAGTACATTTAATCTATGATTAACTCTACGACGTGCCATGGAGTGTCCTGGTGCCCCCACAGCTCTGCCAGGAGCCCAGAGTGCCATGGAGTTCTCTGGGTGCCCCCACAGCTCTGCCAGGAGCCCAGAGTGCCATGGAGTGTCCTGGTGCCCCCACAGCTCTGCCAGGAGCCCAGAGTGCCAATGTGCCCCCACAGCTCTGCCAGGAGCCCAGAGTGCCATGGAGTGTCCTGGTGCCCTCACAGCTCTGCCAGGAGCCCAGAGCACCATGGAGTGTCCTGGTGCCCCCACAGCTCTGCCAGGAGCCCAGAGTGCCATGGAGTGTCCTGGTGCCCCCACAGCCAGGAGCCCAGAGTGCCATGGAGTGTCCTGGTGCCCCCACAGCTCTGCCAGGAGCCCAGAGTGCCATGGAGTTCTCTGGGTGCCCCCACAGCTCTGCCAGGAGCCCAGAGTGCCAATGTGCCCCCACAGCTCTGCCAGGAGCCCAGAGTGCCATGGAGTGTCCTGGTGCCCCCACAGCTGTGCCAGGAGCCCGGAGTGCCATGGAGTGTCCTGGTGCCCCCACAGCTGTGCCAGGAGCCCGGAGTGCCATGGAGTGTCCTGGTGCCCCCACAGCCAGGAGCCCAGAGTGCCAATGTGCCCCCACAGCTGTGCCAGGAGCCCAGAGTGCCATGGAGTTCTCTGGGTGCCCCCACAGCCAGGAGCCCAGAGCACCATGGAGTGCCCTGGTGCCCCACA
>CM032381.1:1220075-1249001 GCA_019023105.1 Diglossa brunneiventris
TGACAGACTGATGGACTGATGGACTGACAGACTGATGGACTGATGGACTGAGGGACTGACAGACTGATGGACTGATGGACTGACAGACTGATGGACTGATGGACTGAGGAACTGAGGGACTGAGGGACTGAGGGACTGGTGGACTGAGGGACTGACGGACTGATGGACTGATGGACTGACGGACTTCTCCTGATGGACTGATGGACTGATGGACTGAGGGGCTGATGGACTGAGGGGCTGATGGATTGGTCTCATGTGGTTGTTTCTAATTAATGGCCAATCACAGTCAGCTGTCTCAGACTCTCTGGTCAGTCACAAGATTTTATTATTATCATTCCTTTCTATTCCTTTCAAGCCTTCTGATGAATCATTTCTCTATTCTTTTAGTATAGTTTTAATATAATACATATCATAAAATAATAAAACAGCCTTCTGAAACTGATGAAATCCTTTCTTCTGTACTTTTAGTATATTTTTAATATAATATGTATATCATAAAATAATAAACCAGCCTTTCTGAAGCATGGAGTCAACATTCTCATCTCTTCCCCCATGCTGGGAACACCACCACGGTGTCTGTAATCCCCACCAGGAAAGGCAATTTTCCTTGGACCAAATTCCCCATTCCACCAAAACCACCTGAACTTGGGCTATCCCCGCCCCAAATCAGGACAGAACTGAGAAATTCCTTTTCCTTTTGAAGTGGATGGGATTTAGGGGCAGCTTCAGCGCCCAGAACACCCCTCATCCCCCATCTCCCCCACTGCAGAGCATCCCCTGGGCTCTGTGCCCCTTGCCAGCGTGGTGACGCCGGAGTGGGACGCGTCAGGGCCGTGAGAGCAGGGGGCAAAGGGCGGCTCTGACACTTCTGCCCCGTTACGTAACCGGGTTTGGGTTTCTCCACCCCTCCCCACGTGTCCCCCGTGTGCCAGGACTGGGAAAAAGGGGACATCTCGAGGCTTTTGCTGCTCAGAGTGACCCCAAGATAAGTTAGAAAATCTCTTTTCCCAGCCTGGCGGTTGAAGAAGGAGTCAGAACTCTTCTGGTCCTGTTCTCAAGGTTGTTCATTGTATCTTATCTATAAAATTCTTTCTTTTGTCCAGCTGAGGGCTGCTCAGCAGGACGGACAGAGGCACTATGCTTGCCTTCAGGGTGGTGTTATCTTTTTATACTAAAATCTACATGTACAATATTTACAATTACTTCCCAATACCCATCACCTGTGTTAGACAGTGAGCTTCTACTCTAAACCAACCCAAAAGTGCCACCATCGCTGCAGAAGATCCTCTCGGATCTCTGCTGGTCACAGTGACTTCAAGATGCATTAGAAAGTCTCTTTTCTTAGCCCAGGAGTCCAAGAAGGAGTCAGAACTCTTCTATTCTTGTTCTCAAGCTTGTTTATTGTTTCTTATCTATAAAATTCCTTCTCTGACCCACCAAGCTCTGTCCAGCAGGTTGGGTGGAGGCACACTGGTGTTATCTTTTTATACTAAAAGCTACTTGTACATTATTTACCATAACTTTCCAATACCTATCACCCATGTTAGACAGTCTGTCTCTACTCTAAACCAACCCAAAAGTGCCACCATCACAGCAGAAGATGGAGGCCAAGAAGAAGAAGGAGATGAAGGACAGGACATGCCCAGATTCCTCCATCTTGCCTCCTGAGTCCCCATACCAAAAACCCCAAAATTCTACATTTTCACCCTGTGATTAATTCACTGTCATTCTACTCAAACTCTTGTGGCTTGTAGCTCCTCACACAAAGCTGGCAATTGTTTCCAGCCCTTGGGGTGGTGTCAGTTTTTAATGCTAAAAACTCCGTGTACTTTATTTACAATAATTTTCCAATACCCATCACCTGTGTTAGACAGTTTGTCTCTACTCTAAACCAATCCAAAAGTGCCACCATCACAGCAGAAGATGGAGGACAAGAAGAAGAAGGAGAAAGACTGGACATGCCCAGATTCCTCCATCTTGCCCCCTGAACCCCCATTCTAAACCCCCCAAAAAATCTAGTTTTTCACCCCGTGACGAACGAATTACTATTCTACTTAGACTTTCGTGGCTTGCAGATCTTCATCTAAGGTTGGTAATTTACTCCACAGGTCATAATCAAAGTCACAGGGGTCCTGGGCTCTGTGCCAGGGTCTCTGAGCCCCCTGGCAGGGGTTTGGGCAATCCAGGACAGCTCAGAGGGATTTCCCAAATTCCGACAGAGGGGGGGTCCTGGGGTGGGATATTTGGGATGGGAGGTGCTGGGGTGGGATATTTGGGATGGGGAGGTCCTGGGGTGGGATATTTGGGACGGGGGGGATCCTGAGTGGGATATTTGGGATGGGGGATCCTGGGGTGGGATATTTGGGACAGGGGGATCCTGGGGTGGGATATTTGGGATGGGAGGTGCTGGGGTGGGATATTTGGGAAGGGGGGGTCCTGGGGTGGGATATTTGGGACAGGGGGGTCCTGGGGTGGGATATTTGGAACGGGGGGATCCTGGGGTGGGATATTTGGGAAGGGGGGGTCCTGGGGTGGGATATTTGGGAGGGGGCATCCTGGGGTGATGCCTGAGGGGTGATTTCAGCTTTAGGGCCCACCCTGGACGTGCTGACAACCAACCCCAGAGGCCAGGACGTGGCTGATCCGGGTGGGGACAGGTTCAGAGAGGGAGGAGAGGGGGTCAGAGCCTCTCCCCACCCAGCTTTGCACCCACTGCCCACTCTGGGGTGCTGAGGAATGAGCAGCTCTGCTGGAGCCGGGGCAGGATGCACATTGTCCCGTGTGGAGGAGGAGGAAGAGGAGCCAGGAGCAGGTGACAGCGCTTGGCCACGGGCACACACCCTGCAGCAGGTGCTGCCCAACTGAATCGGGACCCCCATGGCACAGACACGTTTTATGAAAAATCCTTTCCTTAGGATGTTTTTCCCCTGAGAAACTGAAACTGAGAGGCCTCAGGAACAAAATGTAACCAATGATTATCTGCTGCTGTGGAATGCAACAAGGTGGGTCTGTGATTGGTCTCATGTGGTTGTTTCTAATTAATGGCCAATCACAGCCCAGCTGGCTCGGACTCTTGGTCAGACACAAGATTTTATCATTCCATTCTTTTTCTATTCTTAGCCAGCCTTCTGATGAAATCCTTTCTTCTATTCTTTTAGTATAGTTTTATATTATTATATTATTAATATATTATTATACTATTATAGTATCAATATATTATTATATTATTATATTACTATAATATAATATTATCTTATTTTATTATTATATATTATATATTACATATTACATATTACGTATTATATATTATATATTATATATATATGTTATTATTATATATATATTATATATTATAATTATATATTATATTTATATATTATATATTAATATTACATATTATATATTATATATTATATATTGTATATTATATATTATATATTATATATTATATATTATATATTATATATTATATATTATATATTATATAGTATATATTATATATATATATTATATATTATATATAATATTTATATAGTACATATTATGAATTATAAATTATATATTATATATCATTAATATAATTAATATATACAATTTAATATATTAATATATCTATAACAAATATTAATATATAATATATAATCTTAATATTATTAATGTATGATATATATAAATAATAGATTATTATTAATAATATTAATAAATAATATATAATTATTGTATATTAATATATTTATATATAAAATAAAATAATAAATCAAACTTTCTGAAGCATGGACTCAGATCCTCATCTCTTCCCTCTTCCTCAGACCCCTGTGAACACCGTCACACCCCCATGTCCCCAGCCAGGTGACCTCAGCCCTGGGATGCGCTCCAAGGGCAGACAGCCCACCCCAGAGGCTGGGACAGAGCTGATCCAGCTGGGGAGAGGCTCACAAGAGTGAGGAGGTGCTCTCAGACCTTCTCCCATCCCTGCTCCAGGAGCAGCGAGGCACCAGCCACGAGCAGCCCGAGATGGAGCAGGGATGGGATGTCCTGGAGGGCTGGTGGCACTGGAGAAGGGATGGAAGGGCCACAGACATGTGGCAGTTTGTCACACATCCTCCAGGCTGGAGCAGACAGCCCCATCTGCCCAGGTCCAGGTGTCCCAGGGAAGGGAGGAAGGCTCAGGCATCGATCCCGTCTGGGATCCAAGGCCGCTTGCGCAAACCCAGAGAGGGTTTGGTGTTTGTTTTATCCCTTCTTTTTCCAACTCCTCGTTTCACTGTCTATATTTATTGAACAAACAGCTCCCCTGCAGCCAGTGCCAAGCTTCCTGGGATGCAGCAGCTGTGGGGACACAGGGAAGGGACAGGAAAGCCCTTGGCTGGCCCTGTGGCCCTGCAGACCCCTCAGCTCAGGCAGCACAACCCTGAGATGCTGAGCTGGGGTTTGTCCCGCTCCCAAGAGGAGCCAGGAGCAGGTGACAGCGCTTGGCCACGTGCACACACCCTGTAGCAGATGCTCCCCAGCAGAATGGGGACCCCCATGTCCCCAGCCAGGTGACCTCAGCCCTGGGATGCATCTCCAAGGGTTGACAGCCCACCCCAGAGGCTGAGACAGAGCTGATCCAGGTGGGGAGAGGCTCAGATGAGTGAGGAGGTGCTCTCAGACCTTCTCCCCATCCAGCACAACCCTGAGATGCTGAGCTGAGGTTTGTCCCGTTCCCAAGGAAAGAGACACCTGAATCTTAACCCTAATCCTTCCTCACCCCAGCACAGCCCAGGAATTCCACAGTGACCCTTCCCATGGAAGATGAGGAGGGTGCAGCCAGGGCAGAGTGATCCTTCCTCCCTGCCGTGACTCCCTGCTCTGCTGGTGTCCCCCGATCCCCAAGGAGCCTTTGGAAGGGGTGGCTGAGGCCCAGGGCTGGAGAGATTGTCCTGATGGGACCAGTGAGGCCAGTGGGGAGCCCACCCTGCAGCCCCCAGCCCAGAAATGCCATGGGGACATGGAATCAATCCAGGTGTGACACAGGTGGGGACAGACACGACGTCCCCTTGGTCTCCGCTCCAGGAGGGGACAGAGGTGCTGGAAGGAGCCTTTGGAAGGGATGGCTGAGGCCCAGGGCTGGGAGATTGTCCCAGCACTGTTGGGACCAGTAAGGGAGCCCACCCTGCAGCCCCCAGCCCAGCAGGGCCATGGGGACATGGAATCAATCCAGGTGTGACACAGGTGGGGACAGACACGATGTCCCCTTGGTCTCCAGGAGGGGACAGAGGTGCTGGAAGGAGCCTTTGCCAGAATCAACAGCCCCTGAAGCAAGGTCCAAGCACGCTGTGCCAAGTGCCCCCTGGGCTGCTCCAGCTCCCAGGAGGGGTGGGAATTTCTAACAGTCCCTTCCCTTGCCTTGAGAAGAGTTAATGTTTAATTCCCAGCCCCAGGCCCACTCCCAGGCAGTGCCACCACCGCGGGCACCGCTGCTCTTCCCCCGAGGAACAACGAGCAGGGCAGGAGGAAACAGCCTCAGGCTGTGTCAGGAGAGGTTTAGGTTGGAGATTAAGGAAAATCTCATCATGGAAAGGGTGGCCAAGCCTGGAATGGGTTGCCCAGGGCAGTGGTGGGGTCACCATCCCTGGAAGTGTTCAAAAATATCTGGGGACGTGGTTTAGTGGCGCCCTTGGCTGTGCTGGGTTAATGGTGGGGCTCAATGATGCAGGTTTTTCTAATTTATTCCATGAGTCCATGATTAATTCCACGATTCCATGGTTAATTCCATGATTCCATGATTAATTCCAGGATTCCATTATTAATTCCATTATTCCACAATTAATTCCATGATGATTCCATGATTCCATGATTAATTCCATGATTCCATGACCAATTCCATTATTAACTCCATTATTCCATCATTTATTCCATGATTAATTCTGTGATTAATTCCACGATTCCATGATTAATTCCATGATTAATTCCATGATTAATTCCATGATTCCATGATTAATTCCATTATTAACTCCATTATTCCATTATTTATTCCATGATTAATTCCATGATTAATTCCACGATTCCATGATTAATTCCATGATTAATTCCATTATTAATTCCATGATTAATTCCACGATTCCATTATTAATTCCATGATTAATTCCATTATTAATTCCACGATTCCATTACTAATTCCATTATTAATTCCATTACTAATTCCATGATTAATTCCATGATTCCATTATTAATTCCATGATTAATTCCGTGATTAATTCCATGATTCCATGATTAATTCCATGATTAATTCCGTGATTAATTCCACAATTCCATGATTAATTCCATGATTAATTCCATGATTCCATGATTCCATGATTAATTCCATGATTAATTCCATTATTAATTCCGTGATTAACTCCATGATTCCATTATTAATTACATGATTAATTCCATTATTAATTCCACGATTCCATGATTAATTCCATGATTAATTCCATGATTAATTCCACGATTCCATGATTAATTCCATGATTAATTCCATGATTAATTCCACGATTCCATGATTAATTCCATGATTAATTCCGTGATTAATTCCACAATTCCATGATTAATTCCATGATTAATTCCATGATTAATTCCATGATTCCATGATTAATTCCATGATTAATTCCGTGATTAATTCCATGATTAATTCCATGATTCCACGCTCAGGTGCTGCTGCACAAACCCTTGGGGGGGGTCCTGGCTCAGCCCGGCCGTTGTCACCTCCAGGTCAGGTCACCAGGTGCCACACTCACCCCAACAGCCACGGGGTCAGAGAACCCAGGAGCCATGTGTGCACCTGGTGCTGGGCCCAGGGGGACCTTGAGGGGTATTTTGGTCAGGTCAGTGCCTGGGCTTTGCTTTCTGGGAACCGCTTAATCAACAACACAATTATGCAATGGGTGCAAGAGCTCCGCGCTCACCCCTGCCCCAGATCCTGGGCTGGAGCGTGCTGGGGGGCACGAGCTGAGAGGGGAGGGGATGGCATGGGATGGGATGGGATGCTCTTAGCGAGCTGGAGGTGCCTGGGGGTTCATGGGGTGCCGCCCCAGGCAGGTTCAGTAGGGTGAATCCCTTTGGGGAGACCCCGCTCACAGCCTGGAATGGAGGGTGCGTGTTCTGGAGAGTTCTCATCCATTTTTTCCACACTTTGTCTCCTGTTTCTGCTGTGCCACAGCCCCAGCTCTGGTTCTGGGTGCTGGCAGGGATGGGGGAACACAGCACAGCTGGGGATGGGATGGTCTTAGCGAGCTGGAGGTGCCTGGGGGTTCATGGGGTGCTGCCCCAGGCAGGTCCAACTGGGTGAATCCCTTTGGGGAGACCCAGCTCACAGTCATGGTGAATGTTCTGGAGAGTGATCATCTGAGAGAAGAGAGAGTTCTCATCCATTTTCCCACACTTTGTCTCCTGTTTCTGCTGTGCCACAGCCCCTGGTTCTAGGAGCTGGCAGGGATGGGGGAACACAGCACAGCTGGGGATGGGATGCTCTTACCGAGCTGGAGGTGCTCTGGGGGTTCATGGGGTGCTGCCCCATGCACGGGGATCCAGGCAGGTCCAACTGGGTTAATCCCATTGGGGAGACCCAGCTCACAGCCAGGGTGGGTGCTCTGGGCAGTGTCTCACCCATTTTGCCACACGTTGTCTCCTGTTTTGCCACATTTTGTCTCCTGGTTCCTGTGTGTTCCACAGCCCCAGCCCTGGTTCTGGGAGCTGGCAGGGATGGAGGAACACAGCACAGCTGGGGATGGGCGTGTGGGGCACAAGGAGCCTGTCCAACATGGAGCAGGCATCCAGATATCTGAGAGAGGGCTTGAACATGTGTGAGCGTGCATGATAGAATCTGGGATGTTTTGGGTTGGAAGGGACCTTAAAGCTCACCCAGTTCCACCCCTTACCATGGACAAGGATCTCCCACCATCCCAGGTTGCTCCAAGCCCTGTCCAACGTGGCCTTGACCACTTCAGGGATCCAGGGGGAGCTTCTCTGAGCTGCCTCAGCAGCCCTGCAGTGAGGAGCTGCTCCCCCATATCCCACCCAACTCCATCCTCTGTCACTGGGCAGCCACCACCCCTGATCCCTCTGCATGGGCCAGCACCCCATGAATAAATTTATTTTTTAATCAAATAATTAAACCATATATCCCTACATTGTCCGAATCATTTGCAATCAATACACTTTCAATTAACCTTCCTCTGTATTTCCTGGTATCAAAAACAATAACTGTCATCATCACTCCATAACCAACCCCAAACAAACATAGAATTAACCCCAGAACTAACCCCACAAAAAAAAACCCAAACAAAAATACAAACCATGATCATAAATCAACAATCACCCGCCAAATTTTACATTCTTGCAGCTTATAAACAGCATGACACTGAAGGTGTCAAGATGGCTGCAGCCCACACACAGTGTGTCACCCCTGCTCCTGTCACTGCAGCTGCTTTCAGAAGTCTCTCCCCATGTGGCAGCGCCTTTCCCTGTGAGCACGTGTGCCCTGGAGGTGCCACCTGCCCCATCCCTCCCCTGCCCTGTGCCCAGAGCTCCCAGGCCCTGTGGGATCTGTGCTCTAGGCCACTCTGTGCCCCCTGGCTCCTCTCTGTTGACATTCTTGGGCTATTCTGGGAGCTGCCAGCCAGCTGAGCCCTTTGCCCCTTGCTCTGGGCTTGCATCAGTTCCTGTGGGTGCTTTTTCCCAGACTCTGTTTACATGGCACCTCTGGCTCGCCCAGGCCCAGGGGCTCCGTGTGGTCAAGACCTTGGAGCTGGTGCAGCGGGCACAGGACATGCTGGAGCACTGGCCTGGCAGGGCTTCAAGTTCCCTGGCTTCTCTGCCAACCCCCCAACACCCTGCTGGCATCTTGCATCACTTTGGTCAGCTTTTCTGCCAGCCCCTGCCCTGTCTCAGCCTGCACATCCCACTCCAAAGAGTCTGAGGAACATCTGCAGCTTGATGTGAGAAACATCTGCAGCTTGATGTCAGAAACATCTGCAGCTTGATGTGAGAAACATCTGCAGCTTGATGTGACACTAGCTGAGTCCTCAGGACACACAAATCCCCTTTTTTATTCTGTGAGGAGCAGGAAACACCGTGCACACATTCACTGACCCTTCCCAGCTCTGTCTCAAGCTGAGGATGGACCAGGTGGTCCCAGGGTGGGCTCAGACCCCCAAAACTCGCTGGAAGTGACAAAAGCCCAGAGATGTGACAGTGCCCTGATCCCTGCTGGGTCTTATAACGGGATTGTCATTGCCAGGGTGGCTCGGGCGTGCCCAGGGGGCAGTGCCCAGGCTGGGGCAGCTCTGTGGCATCCAGGGATGGGCAGCCGAGCTGGGATCCCTCCGGCTGCCTCTGCTGGCCGGGATTTTCCCCGCCCTCCCTCCCTGAAGGTTTTGGAGGATCCCGCTGCCCTTTGCGGGGCTGGTCGAGGTTTTTCTTCCCCTCGCCCACAGCTCTGCCCATCCCGCTGTGCGCCCACCCCCGTGGGAGCTTCCCCGTGTACGACCCCACTCGTGTCCAACCCAGCGGTGCTCGGTGCCCCGTGGGACCCCTCCCGCCGTGCCCCGCCGGTTGGCGAGCACCGGGAACGGGCGGGGAGGCGGGGGTGGGGTGCTAATCCCGGTAATCCCCGACTTTGGGACGGGACGGGCAGGTGCGGCGGCCAATGGCGGGGGGCGGGGGGGCGGCGGCACCGCCCCCGGCCGCAGGTGCCCAAAGCAGGCCCCGCCGCACCGCTCCCGGTGCCGGTACCGCTCCCGGTGCCGCTCCCGTCCCGTGCGCGCTGCTCCCGGTGCCCTTCCCGTCCCATCCATCCCGGACCCGCGAGGTCCGTGCCGCTCCCTCGGGTGCCGGTGACGGTCCCGCCCCGTCGGTGCCGCTGCCGGTGCTCCTCCCGTGCCGTCCGGTGGGCGCGGATGGCTCCGCCGGGCCCGTGGCTGCTGCTGCTGGCCGCGGTTCTGTGCGCGGCGGCGGCGGCGGCGGCGGCGGCGGCCGAGCCCCGGTGCCCGTCGTGCCCGGCGGGCCCGGAGCGGTGGCTGCTGGAGGAGGTGGCCAAGAAGCAGCTGCTGGAGAAGCTGCGGCTCCGCGATCGCCCGCGGCTCGCCCACGCCGTGCCCCGCTCCGCCGTGACCCGCGCCCTGCGGCGGCTGCAGGCGGGAGGCGCCCGCCGGAGCCCCGCTGGTACCGGGGATGAGGAGGAGGAGGAGGAACAGAGCTACGAGATCATCAGTTTCGCCGAGACAGGTGGGTGCGCGGGCCCGGTGAGCCCCGGGGTGTGGGGTCCGTGCCCTGGGGACCCCCGGGGAACCGGGGACACGCGGGCCGTGCGTGACTCGGGAGTCCCGGTGACATCCCGGGAGAGGGAGGTGGTCGGAGACAGGTGGGTGCGCGGTCCCCGAGAGCCCGGTGAGCCCCGGGGTGTGGGGTCCGTGCCCTGGGGACCCTCAGGGACGCGGGGACCCGCGGGCTGTGCGTGACTCGGGACTCCCCGCGCCCGCCGCGCATCGGTGACATCCCGGGAGGGAGAGAGGCAGAGGTGGTTCCTCTCCTGCTCCTGCTTGTTTTGTCCCCAAAAACATGAGGGTCCCCAGGGTGCCTGGCACTCTTGAGTTGGGAGATGCAGGGGTAATTTGGGGGGCTGGAAGCGCTTTCCAGGCTCACCCCGTGAGAAGAAGGGCCAGGTGAGGGCAGGCTCCCCCTCTGCACCCCTTCTGCCGGAGGTTGGGGTGCAGGGAAGGGTGGAGGACAGACGAAACTGGAAGTTTTGAGCATCCCTCAGCGCTCACCTCCTCATCCCTTTCTCCCCTCAGATCTCGCATCTCCCTCCAGTTTGGGGCTGCAATTCCAGTTCAGCCAAGCGCAGGACCAGGACCTTCACATCCTGCAGGCTCAGCTCTGGCTCTACCTGCGAGTTCCCCGCTCCAGCCTCACCCTGAGGATCTTCCTGGCCTCCAAAACCGGGGCTGGGGCTGGGGGCAACCGCACGCTGCTGGGGGAGAGGCGGCTGAGCACGACGGGCAGCGGCTGGCGCTCCTTCCCCCTCCTGCCGGGGCTCCAGAGCTTCTTCTCCGGGCACAGCCGGACCCTGCGGCTGGAACTGGATGGCAGCGATGTCACGGCCCAGCTCAACGCCAGCCGGTCCCACCAGCCCTTCCTGGTGGCCAAAGTGAAGGTGAGGGAGCCCGGACACCGCGTGGCCAAGCGCAGCCTCCGCTGCAGCCAGAATTCCAATCTCTGCTGCCGCAAGGATTTCTACGTGGATTTCCGCGACATCGGTTGGAACGACTGGATCATCAAGCCCGAGGGTTACCAGATCAATTACTGCGTGGGCCAGTGCCCTCTGCACGTGGCTGGCAGCCCTGGCATGGCCTCTTCCTTCCACACAGCTGTCTTCAACCTGGTCAAAGCCAACAATGTCCAAGCCTCGGGGCATTCCTGCTGCGTGCCCACGCGGCGCCGCCCGCTCTCCGTGCTCTACTTCGATCGCAACAGCAACATTGTCAAGACTGACATCCCCGACATGATTGTGGATGCTTGTGGCTGTAGTTAGGGCTGGGGGAGACGTGGTGGGACCCCCCTTTGTCCAGGATTGTGTGCTGGTGGAGGGGAGGGAGCTGGAGAGCTCCACGAGCCCTCGGCGGATCCCTTTGGAGAGGTTGGGAGGGTGAGGGTCTCGTCAGGAGGAGCAGGGGGCTTTGGGGACAGATGGGACAGAGCCAAGGCCACATCAGAGTGCCCAAAGCTGGGCTGTGGGTGTTGATGACTCTGGACATCCCTCCTGCACTGTTCCCGAGCTGATCCCACATTCCTGGTGCTCACATTCCCCACCTGGTTCACGTTCAGTGTCCCACGAGGGGTTGGGACGTGGCTGCCTTGGGGGCAGAGTTGAGATGTGGAAATGGAGTTGTTTCCTCCAGGAGCTGCTTCCTCCACGTGGGAATCTCCAGGACAAGGCAGTCCTGCTCATTTCCCTCCTGGAACAAACCTTCCTGCACCCACTTCAGGCCTGGCTTTGGGGACACACAGAACGGGCCACAAACAAGAGGCCTGGGAGAGGAGGATGAAGGGTGTGACTTCATCAAGAACCCCAAGCCAGCAGTGACAGGACAAAGTTCTCTGATCCCTGGAGGGCACAGAGCAGTGAGGACCAAGCTTCCAGGCCCTGGGTGCTTCCCCTTTCCCTGGGTTTGTGCTTTCCTCCCCTGCTCCCTCCTCCATTCTGGTGCCTCCACAAGGGGAGGTCTGGCCCAAACTTGACCTTCAAGACCACACCCAAGGCACAGATTTGGTTTGTGCCACTGGTTTTGCAGCTATTCCTGCAGCTGTTGGGATGCCCTGGTGCTCCATCCTCTCTGCTGAAGATCCCACTCTGCCTTCCCCTTCCTCACTTGGTCTCTGCTTTAATTTATTACACGACATTTTGGTGCAGCTTCCCAAATAAACGGGTGGAAATGCAAGATCCAGGCTCTGGCTGCTTTTTCCTGGCACCACCTGCAAGGATGGGGTGAGGGAGAGGCCAGAAGGGCCCAGATCCCTCAGGCACTGGAGCTGGGATGGCACAGGAGCTGCATGGCACTGCCATGTGGGGTTTGAGGGGCTCCTGGTGTGCTCACAAGGTTCTGCCTAAAAATGGGCAGGAATTTGATTCCCAGGAATGAAACAGGGGTGACCCCAGCCTCAGACAGAAGCTCTGGTGGGTGATGGGGGGGATCTCCTGCAGGATTTGGAGTGGGATGCTCCTGACCATGTTCCACCTCCCAATAAACACCACCCAGGGACCCCAGTCTCAGCCCTGTCATGAACGTGTTTTATGACAAATCTTTTTTGCTAAGATTTTTCTCCTGAGAAGCTTCAGAGGAAAAGAAAAACAAGAATTATCTGCCTTCTAAAACATGGAGTCAAAATTCTCATCTCTTCTCTTGTCCTGGGGCCCCTGCAAACACCACCACATTTATTAACCCAGTGAAGAACAATTCAACACAGCCCCATCACAGAAGCTCTGGTGGGTGATGGGGGATTGTCCTACAGGATTTGGGGTGGATGCTCCTGACCATGTCCCACCTCCCCAGTCTCCTTGAACACCACCCAATGACCCCATCACAGACAAAGAGACCCCAGTCTCAGCCAGAAGCTCTGGTGGGTAATGGGGGATTCTCCTGCAGGATTTGGGGTGGGATGCTCCTGCAGCAGGAGATGGCCCTGACCATGTCCCACCTCCCCATAAACACCACCCAGTGACCCCAGTCTCAGCCAGAGAGACCCCATCACAGCCAGAAGCTCTGGTGGGTGATGGGGGATCTCCTGCAGGATCTGGGGTGGGATGTTCTGGAGCAGGAGATGGCCCTGACCATGTCCCACCTCCCCATAAACACCACCCAGTGACCCCAGTCTCAGCCAGAAGCTCTGGTGGGTGATGAGGAATCTCCTGCAGGATTTGGAGTGGGATGCTCTGGCGCAGGAGAGGCTCCTGACCATGTCCTACGTCCCCAATCCCCCTAAACACCTCCCAGTGACCCCCCAGTCTCAGCCAGAAGCTCTGGTGGGTAATGGGGGATCTCCTGCAGGATTTGGAGTGGGATGTTCTGGCGCAGGAGAGGCTCCTGACCATGTCCTACGTCCCCAATCCCCCTAAACACCTCCCAGTGACCCCATCACAGCCAGAAGCTCTGGTGGGTAATGGGGGGATCTCCTGCAGGATTTGGGGTGGGATGCCCATGACCATGTCCCACCTCCCCATAAACAGCTCCCAGTGACCCCAGTCTCAGCCAGAAGCTCTGGTGGGTGATGGGGGATTGTCCTACAGGATTTGGGGTGATGCTCCTGGAGCAGGAGATGGTCCTGACCATGTCCTACGTCCCCAATCCCCCTAAAGACCACCCAGTGACCCCAGTCTCAGCCAGAAGCTCTGGTGGGTGATGGAGGGGATCTCCTGAAGGATTTGGGGTGGGATGCTCCTGACCATGTCCCACCTCCCCAATCCCCTTGAACACCACCCAATGGCCCCATCACAGACAGAGAGCCCCCAGTCTCAGCCAGAAGCTCTGGTGGGTGATGGGGGGGATCTCCTGCAGGATTTGGGGTGGGATGTTCTGGAGCAGGAGATGCTCCTGACCATGTCCCACCTCCCCATAAACACCTCCCAGGTACCCCAGTCTCAGTCAGAGACGCCCCCCAGTCTCAGCCAGAAGCTCTGGTGGGTGATGAGGAATCTCCTGCAGGATTTGGGGTGGGATGCTCTGGAGCGGGGGGCAATGCCCCCTCCTCACCCCTCTGCCATCCCACAGGCTGAGCCAGCTCCCTGTTGCACAAGGCCCCGCTCAAAGCTCACTTTGGGGCTCTTTCATCTGGGGACAAACCTCCTCGATTTCCCAGCTCGGCCCTGCCAGAGAGCAAAGGGCAACTTTCATCAGCCAGGGCGTCCCCCTGACACCGTGGGCACTGCAGCCACCCCCGTGCTCCCAAAATATCCATAAACATCCCTGCAGGGCTAAAAAACCCTGAGCCTCCTGTCCGCGTCCTGGGGGCACGTGCTGGGAGCTGAACCTCAGGGATGTGTGGGGGCCGTGAAAAATGCGTGGGTTTTGTGATTGGAAATATTCAAATTAATATTGTATGTCTTGTGTTAGAAAGCGATGCTGTGTTAATTCTCTTAAGTAGTGTGTTAAATGTAGTTTTAGGTTATAAAAAAGGTTAAAATAAAAACGATGCTATGTAGGATGTGAAAAATGTGTATTTTATGATTGGCTTTTCACAAATATTCAAATGAATGTTATATGTGTTGTGTTAGAAAGTGATGCTGTATTAATTCTCTTAAGTAGTGTGTTAAATGTAGTTTTAGGTTATAAAAAATGTTAAAATAGAAACGCTGCTGTGAAAATGCATGTATTTTATGATTGGCTTTTCACAAATATTCACATGAATATTATATGTGTTGTGTTAGAAACGTATGTGGTATTAATTTTCTTAAGGAGTGGGTTAAATATTGTGAAAAATGTGTATTTTATGATTGGCTTTTTGCAAATATTCAAATGAATGTTACATGTGTTGTGTTAGAAAGCGATGCTGTATTAATTCTCTTAAGTAGTGTGTTAAATATATAATATGCTTATATATAAATATAAACCCTACAGTTTTAGGTTATAAAAATGTTAAAATAGAAACTATGCTGTGTAGGATACTTTTTAAAGAAAGGACTCGCAGCGAGATGGCAGCCACAGGACACCTGAATCTATCAGAAAAAAAAAGAATTTATTGCTCCATTATGAGAAGAAATGAACTTTTTCCTGCCCCGAAGGCGCTGTCAGGATTCAGAGGGAGAAGCTGACACTGACCAGACAGAATCCTGTGTTTGAATGGAATTTATGCATCATGGATGAGGTGTATGAATATGCAACAGGCTGTTGCTTTAAGGGTTAATCCTCTGTTAATGAGTGTCCTTTTTTGGGTTTATTTTGCCCAGAAAAACGTACCAGGACTGTCTTTGTTTCTATTGTCTCATATTGTCCTAATCCAAATTATCCAAATTATTATTACTCTAATTGTATTACTATTTTTTATTACCATTTTATTACTATTAAACTTTTAAAAACAAGTGATTGGCGTTTTTCACATGCATCATGTATGAAGTGTATGAATATGCAACTGGTTACTGTTTATAAGGGTTAATCCTTTGTTAACGTGTGTCCTGTTTTAGGTTTATTTTGCCCAGAAAAAGGTACCTGGACGTCCATAACTCTTTGTATTTATTGCCTCATATTGTCCTAATTCAATTTGTCCAAATTATTATTAGCCTAATTGTATTACTATTTTTCATAACGATTTTATTACTATTAAACTTTGAAAATTTTAAAAACAAGGGATTGGCGTTTTTCACATGCATCAGGTATGAAATGTATGAATATGCAACAGGTTACTCCTTTTAAGGGTTAATCCTCTGTTAACGTGGGTCCTTTTTTGGGTTTATTTTGCCCAGAAAAACCTACCTGGACTGTCTTTGTTTCTACTGTCTCATATTGTCCTAATCCAAATTATCCAAATTGTTATTACACTAATTGTATTACTATTTTTTATTACCATTTTATTACTATTAAAATTTTAAAAACAAGTGATTGGCGTTTTTCACATGCATCATGTATGAAGTGTATGAATATGCAACAGGTTACTGTTTATAAGGGTTAATCCTTTGTTAACGTGTGTCCTGTTTTAGGTTTATTTTGCCCAGAAAAAGGTACCTGGACGTCCATAACTCTTTGTATTTAGTGCCTCATATTGTCCTAATTCAATTTGTCCAAATTATTATTAGCCTAATTGTATTACTATTTTTCACAACGATTTTATTACTATTAAACTTTGAAAATTTTAAAAACAAGGGATTGGCGTTTTTCACATGCATCAGGTATGAGATATGTGAATATACAACAGGTTACTCCTTTTAAGGGTTAATCCTCTGTTAACGTGGGTCCTTTTTTAGGTTTATTTTGCCCAGAAAAAGGTACCTGGATGTCCATAACTCTTTGTATTTATTGCCTCATATTGTCCTAATTCAATTTGTCCAAATTATTATTACACTAATTGTATTACTATTTTTCATTACCATTTTATTACTATTAAACTTTTAAAAACAAGTGATTGACGTTTTTCACATGCATCATGTATGAAATGTATGAATATGCAACAGGTTACTCCTTTTAAGGGTTAATCCTCTGTTAACATGGGTCCTTTTTTAGGTTTATTTTGCCCAGAAAAAGGTACCTGGATGTCCATAACTCTTTGTATTTATTGCCTCATATTATTACTATTTTTATAACGATTTTATTACTATTAAACTTTGAAAATTTTAAAAACAACCGATTGGCGTTTTTCACATGCATCAGGTATGAAATGTATGAATATGCAACAGGTTACTCCTTTTAAGGGTTAATCCTCTGCTAACGTCGCTCCTTTTTTAGGTTTATTTTGCCCAGAAAAAGGTACCCGGACTGTCTTTGTTTCTATTGTCTCATATTGTCCTAATCCAAATTATCCAAATTGTTATTACACTAATTGTATTACTATTTTTTATTACCATTTTATTACTATTAAACTTTTAAAAACAAGTGATTGGCGTTTTTCCCATGCTTTGACTTTTGTTGCCGACGGCGAAAGAAGACGCAGCTTTTCAACACGAAAGATCGGCAAGCTTCGTTTATTGATTAGAGCATCAGACTTTTATACAGTAATTAATAAACTCATGTATATTCTGTAACTTTATCTATTGATTATTTCGTACGTGTCAAGTCTACTCCGTGCTTACATTTCTTAGAAATTAAATTTTCTTTTTCTCAGGCTGTTTTTGGCCCAATATCTCTACTTCAAAGACACGATGGCCTTGTTACAACCAAGCTCGTTAGCAGAGCTGCTATTTCTTAAATTTGCCAACTACCTGAGAAATGTCGACGTGACCTCCTCGAGCATGTAACCATTCCTCTACAGGCTTTCCCAAACAGGAGAGGGGGATTATTCCCGAGGTGGAATGTAGCAGGCTCCATAGACATGGGTAAAGCCCCATGGAGGATTGAATAGTAGGAAGCTGAGACAGTAAATTCAGCTCCTGTCCCCCTGACCCCCGCCCCAAAGCTCATCCCTGTAACCCTATAGGCTGTGTTGATAATAGAGACCCTGGAAAATGTTAAAGATAGACTCTGAAAATGTTAGGCTTTGTGTTTTCTCAGATCACTGCACCTGCGTAAGCAGTATGATAAATGATATAATTGTTAGATGTGATGATTGTTTAGTAATTAAATGTAATTATTATATAACCATGAGAAGAATCATGAGAAACTATGTTGGAAACTTAAGGGGGCTATGTTTAGCTGGAATCTCTGTATACAATAGAACAATATAAGTTTAATAATTAATGTGAGAGTTATATAACGATAGAATATAAAAACATGTTCCTCTCGAATGTATGGTCGGAGTCAGATTTGGGTTCATACACCCCTGACACCCAGAGCTCTTCAATAAAAGCACCGACATATAATCATTTTCGTGATTATGTGTTTCTGAACGCTAACAGTGTTACTTTAACCCTTACTCTTGGTCAAATCTGGATCCCCCCTAACCCTATAAAAGAGGCATTCCTTAGCCCATTCAGGAGAAGAAGAGCTGACCTGGGACCCTTCGCAGATCCCTCAATAAAACCATCGCTGCGGAACCCCCGAGCGCCTCCTTCTCCTCTCTCTCCGTCTGCTGCAGCCTCAGCCCGGGATCACCCCCGCCTGGCAAGCGAGAGCTGAAATCCTGAGATCCTGAAATCACTGTAAGAGCTGATCACCACCATTGCTTGCCAGGGGTGCCCCGTGGCATTGGCATGAGCTGAGCCTGGCACTCGGGCACCCTGTCCCCCTGGGGATGGGCTCCCGGTGTAATATAGGCCAAAACAGAGGTGTATATTATATATTATAAGTGGCACAACAGTGGCAGGGTCGGGGTGTGCTGTTGGGTGGCAGCTGCTCCGAGGGGCTGCCCAGGCGTTGGTCACACGCAGGGGGTGGCAGCTGGTGGCAGCAGGGAGCTGGGGCGATGTCACCGTGAGGAGAAGGGGGGTGGGCTCGGGGCAAGTCCCCAGACCCCAAGCAGCTTATCCAGGGTGACACCCACGCCAGGGTAAAGCGGCTGAGCCGCTTATGGAGGGTGCAAAACGGGGATGGAGGCGGGGCCGCACCTGTGCCCAGCCCTCACCTGTGCCCAGCCCTCACCTGTGCCCACCCCTCACCTGTGCCCACCCCCTCACCTGTGCCCAACTCCCTCACCTGTACCCACCCCTCACCTGTGCCCAATCCCCTCACCTGTGCCCACCCCCTCATCTGCTCCAGCCCTCAACTGTGCCCAACTTCCTCACCTGTGCCCACCCCTCACCTGTGCCCACCCCTCACCTGTGCCCACCCCCTCATCTGCTCCAGCCCTCACCTGTGCCCAACCTCCTCACCTGCGCCCAACTCCCTCACCTGTGCCCAACCCTCACCTGCTCCACCCCCTCACCTGTGCCCAACTCCCTCACCTGTGCCCACCCCTCACCTGTGCCCACCCCTCACCTGTGCCCAATCCCATCACCTGTGCCCACCCCCTCATCTGCTCCAGCTCTCACCTGTGCCCAACTCCCTCACCTGTGCCCAACCCTCGCCTGTGCCCAGCCCTCACCTGTGCCCAACCCTCACCTGTGCCCAACTCCCTCACCTGTGCCCACCCCCTCATCTGCTCCAGCCCTCACCTGTGCCCACCCCTCACCTGTGCCCTCCACCCCCTCACCTGTGCCCAACCCTCACTGCTCCACCCCTCACCTGTGCCCAGCCCTCACCTGTACCCACTCCTCATCTGCTCCACCCCTCACCTGTGCCCACCCCCTCACCTGGCTGGAGCCATGGCAGAGTCTGGGGGCACCCCAGTACCCCCCTGGTTGTTCCCCCCTCCTGCCCGAGGAAGGGGCTGACCCTGCAGGTGTTGTCACCTCCCCGGGGAGCAGAGACCCCTCCTCACCCCCGCTGTGCTGAGGGGGCGGCAGGGAAGGAGCTGAAATCAGACGGGGCCCGTGGGGAGGGAAACTGAGGCAGAGAAAGGGTTCCGCAGGGGAGGGAAACTGAGGCAGGGAATGGGTTCTGCAGGGGAGGGAAACTGAGGCAGGGAATGGGTTCTGCCAGGGAGGGAAACTGAGGCAGGGAAAGGGTTCTGCAGGGGAGGGAAACTGAGGCAGGGAAAGGGTTCTGCAGGGGAGGGAAACTGAGGCAGGGAATGGGTTCTGCCAGGGAGGGAAACTGAGGCAGGGAAAGGGTTCTGCAGGGGAGGGAAACTGAGGCAGAGAATGGGTTCTGCAGGGCACAGCTGGGAGCTGAGGGGTTCTGAAATCCTCTCATTGTGGTCCCGGTGCTGCTCCTCTGCCCTGGGCGTCCCGGAGCGGTGACACCGGGGACACCGGGGGACACCGGGGGACAGGGGACAGGCTAATAATGCCGGGGACACCAGAGCTCCCGGCGGGGCAATCCCGGTAAGCAGCACCGGGCTTGCCACGGTCACGGTCCCGCCACTCCCGGGGGTCTCCCGGGTCACGGCCGCTCCATCCTCGGGACTCCCCCCGGTCACGGTCCCGCCACCCCCGGGGGTGTCCCCCGGTCACGGCCCCGCCACTCTCGGGGCTCGGTCACGGTCCCGCCACCCCTGGGACTCCCCCCGGTCACGGCCCCGCCATCCCCGGGGCTCGGTCACGGTCCCGCCACCCCCGGGTCTCTCCCCCGGTCACGGCCCCGCCACCGCCGGGGGTCTCCCGGGTCACTGTCCCGCCACTCTCGGGGCTCGGTCACGGCCCCGCTACCCCCGGGGGTCTCCCGAGTCACGGTCCCGCCACTCCCGGGTCTCTTTCCCGGTCACTGCTCCGCCACCCCCGGTCTCTCCCCGGTCACGGTCCCGCCACCCCTGGGACTCTCCCCGGTCACGGCCCCGCCATCCCCGGGGGTCTCCCGGGTCACTGTCCCGCCACTCTCGGGGCTCGGTCACGGCCCCGCTACCCCCGGGGGTCTCCCGAGTCACGGTCCCGCCACTCCCGGGTCTCTTTCCCGGTCACTGCTCCGCCACCCCCGGGTCTCTCCCCCGGTCACGGTCCCGCCACCCCTGGGACTCTCCCCGGTCACGGCCCCGCCATCCCCGGGGGTCTCCCGGGTCATTGCCCCGCCACTCTCGGGGCTCGGTCACGGCCCCGCCACCCCCCGGGCTCTCCCCGTTCACCGGCGGCCCCGGCTCGGGCAGCGCCTCTCGCCGCCACCGGGGGGCGCTGTCCTCCCGCAGCTCCCCCGGTCCGGCCCCGGCCGCGACCCCCGGGGCTCTGGGAGGGTCCCACGAGCGCGCGTGGGCTGCAGGGTGTGACCCCCCCCCCCCCCCATCCCTCCCCGCGTGTGCGTGCGCAGAACAGAACGGGCGATGTTTATTTTTAATAAGTATTTTTAATTCTCATAAATTATAAATTATTTTATAAACCGGGTCAGGGTCATGGTTAGAGGATGGGAGGGGTCCCACGAGCGCGCGTGGGCTGCAGGGTGTGACCCCCCCACCCCCCGGGTGCGTTCCTCGCGTGTGCAGAACAGAACGGGCCATGTTTATTTCAAATAAATATTTATAATTTTTATAAATTATAATTTATTTTATAACAGGGTTAGGGGATGGGAGGGGTCCCACGAGCGCGCGTGGGCTGCAGGGTGCGACCCCCACCCCTCTCCGTGCGTGGCTGTGCGTTCCCCGCGTGTGCGGAACAGAACGGGCGATGTTTATTTCATAGAAATATTTATCATTTTTATAAATTATAATTTATTTTATAACCTAATAGGGTTAGGGGATGGGAGGGTGGCCCCGCGTGTGCGTGGGCTGTGTCCCTCCGCGTGGGTGTGGCGGGTGCGTGGTTTTCCCCCTTTGAGCCTGTGCGTGGCATCCTCGCTGTTTCCCCTGCTGTGCCTCCCATCTGCGCGTGTCCGTGGGCTGCGGGGCGTTCTCCCCGCGTGTTCGTGGGCTCTGCCACCCGCGCGTGTTTGTGTGCGGGCTGTGTCCCCTGCCTGTGCGTGGAAAGCGGCTGTGGCACCCGCGTGTGCGTGGGGCGCTGGCTGTTTCCCCCCTGTGCGTGGGCTGTGCCTCCCGTGTGCGTGTCCTGGATCCCCCGCGTGTGCGTGGGGTGCTGCCAGTGTCCCCCCGCGTGTGCGTGGGCTGGAGGATGTCACCCCCACGATCACCGGGGCTGTGTCCCCTGCGTGGGTTGTCCCCACGCTCGCACGCGCGTGTTTTCAAGCTCACACGTTCACGCGTGATCCCTGACGCGAGTGGGCAAAGCTGTGTGCTCACAGGGGTTCCCCACGCGCGCTCCCGCTGCCTGAACCCCGCGTGTGCCCCGCGGACACGCGTGGGTGAGAGCGTGCGGGACCCGCTGCTCTCCCCAGGGACATGCGTGGGGTCCTGCCGGTCATGATCGTGCGGGGTCCACCGCTCGCCCCATGGACACGCGTGGGGTTCTGCCGGCCGGGAGCGTGCGGGACTCGCTACTCTCCCCATGTACACGCGTGGGTAAAAGCTTGCGGGACCTGCCGCTGTCCCCACGGACACGCGTGGGTGAGAAACGAGTGGGACCCGCCGCTCTCCCCAGGGACACGCGTGGGGTCCTGCCGGTCATGATCGTGCGGGGTCCACCGCTCGCCCCATGGACACGCGTGGGGTTCTGCCGGCCGTGAGCGAGCGGGATCCGGGGCCGTGCGGGCGGACACGCGTGGGTGAGAACGAGCGGGCCCCGCCGCTCTCCCCACGGACACGCGTGGGTGAGAACGAGCGGGCCCCGCCGCTCTCCCCACGGACGCGCGTGGGGTTCTGGCGGCCGGGAGCGAGCGAGGACCGGGCCCGTGCGTGTCCCGGATCCATCCCGGGTTTTCGGCGCCGCCGCTCCCGGCCGGGGTCTCCGTCCCGAGCGCGATCGGCGCCGCCGCCGCCGCCGGGATCCGCCGCACTTGGCGGAGCGGGACCCGCCGGGCTCCGCCGCCCCCGCGGCGCTCCGCGAACTCACTGCGGGCGCCCGGGGCGGGCCGGGGGAGTGCGGGGGGCGCCGTCCCGTCCCGTCCCGTCCCGCCCCATCCCGGCCGCCGCCGTCCCCCCCTGGATGTGCCGCTTCCCTCGCAGAGCGAACCGCCGCCGACGCCACCGGGGGAACGGGGGACGCGGAGCCCACGGAGCCCCCCCGGAGGTAGGAGCCGTCGGGCGGGTCCGGGCCGCGGGATTCTCCGTGCCGGGATGGCGCCGATCCCTTCTGGGGCCGTCCCGTGGGTTCCACGGGGGGGGAACCAGGACTTTTAGCGGCGTGGGGGGGCCCGGCCACGCGGGGCGGGCAGAGGGGATCAGCCCCACGCGTGCCCCGTCACGTCCCCTCGTGCTCCCGCCCACGTCCGCACGCTCCCGCCGCGCTTTGAGCGCTCCCGGTGGGTGGGAGAGATGGGCTCGGTGTGTGTGTGGGTGGGCTGGGACCGGGGGAGCCGCGGGAGGGAGAGGCTGGCTCGGAATTGGGGGGCTCTGAGGACTGCTGAGTGCTACTGGGGGCTACTGGGTGTTACTGGGAGCTCCTGGGTGTTACTGGTGTTACTGGGTGTTACTGGGTGCTGCCGGCTCTGCTCCCCGGGTTGGGGATGTTGAACTGGGAGCAGCAACCAAGTGAAAGTTGCTGTCCCGGCCGCGGTGACGCAGCAGCCTCAGGACTGTCCCGAGGGGGCTGTGCCAGCTGTGCCACCCACCCTGCCAGCCCCTGGGCACCCTGAGCCTCGCATGGCAGCGGCCCGCGGTGCCCGCGGTGCCCCAGCAGCCGCCGCCTCGTGGGCCTGGAGCGGCCGGATGGAGCCCACGGGCAGCACCCGCTGTTCCCGGGGCCCTGGCACGGCTCCGGGGGGGTTGGCACGGCCACAGTGGGTGCTGCCAGCCCCCCTGACGTCCTGCCAGGCCGTGTGGTGGCACTCGGCGCTGCGGGGCTGCGCCTGTCCCGGGAGGATGGCGATGGAGAGGATGGGGAGGAAGGAGCCGAGCGATGGAATTTGGGGGCACCAGCGCGGCTCTGGGTGCTGCCTCTGCTGGGAGGATGAGGAGGAAGGAGCCGAGCGATTCCTGTGGAATTTGGGGGACACCCAGCATGGCTCTGTGAATTTGGGGGTCACCCAGCACGGCTCTGGGTGCAGCCTCTCCTTGGGAGGATGAGGAGGAAGGAATCGAGCGATTCCTATGGAATTTTGGGGACACCTAGCACGGTGCTGGCAGTCCCTGGGAGGATGAGGAGGAAGGAGCTGAGCGATTCCTGTGGAATTTGGGGGACACCCAGCACGGTGCTGGCAGTCCCTGGGAGGATGAGGAGGAAGGAGCCGAGCGATTCCTGTGGAATTTGGGGACACCCAGCGCGGCTCTGGCAGTTCCAAGGGCTGCAGCCTCTCCTGGGAGGATGGTGAGGACAGAGAGAAGGCGGCTGAGGAATGGCTGTGACATTCCAAGGCTGAATTTGGGGACCGGGGAACTCCTGGATACTCCAGCCGCAGCTGGGGTCCTGCTCCCAGCCCCGGGAGCGATTTGGGGACCTGGATTTTTGGATTTTGTGCGATCCCAACCGATTCCAGCAGTTTCCTCCTGCTCTCCTGCCTGTGCCAAACCTGAGCTGATGGATGCGGGTGGGCACTGAGCTTTGGGGGAAGGGAGGAGGAAGCAGCTGGATGAAGTTTCTTCAGAAATTCAGACCTAGGAAAGCTTTCCAGTTTTCCTGCTGCGTCCAGCTGAGGCAGAGGCTGCCTCTGTGCAGGACAGGGAGGGAATCCTCATCTCCCCCATTTTCCAGGGGTTTTTCCCATCACAAAACCAAGGGTTTTAGGAGCCGAGCCTCTCCGGGCCCTCAGGGCTGCTGTGGTGGGAGGTGGTGGAATAAACTCCGTGCTGGAGCTGGCTGAGCTGCGAGGATCTCCCTGGAGTTGGAGAAGTTTCCATCCCGGAGTGAGTCAGCACGGACACCTTGTGACGCTCCAGCCGGGCCGGGCGGGACAGGCTGCGAGAGGCGGGCGGGGAGCTCCGGCTCCGGGTGGGACCCTGCAGGACTTTTAGGCACGTTTAGATCGGGTATTAGGGGAAATTCCTACACTGGGAGGGTGATCAGGCACTGGCAGTGGTGGATTGACCATCCCTGGAATTGTTCAAAACTTTGTTTGGATGTGGCACTTGGGGACATGGGTTGGTGGTTGCCGTGTCCATGCTGGCTTTGGATTGGATGTGACAATCTCGGAGGGCTTTTCCAGCCTTAATGACTCCGTGGTTCCGAGGGCAGGTGGGTGGAAGAAATGAGGGCCCTTCACCCAGTGCTCCTGGGACACTGCTGGGGACACCTGGGACACTGTTGGGGACACCCTGCCCTTCACCCAGTGCACCTGGAATAATGTTGGGGACATTGGAATAATGTTGGGGACACTGGTGGGGGCACCCTGTCCTTCACCCAGTGCACCTGGGACACCGCTGGGGACACCTGGGATAATGTTGGGGACACCTGGGATAATGCTGGGGACACTCTGCGCTTTACTCAATGCAATTGGGACTATTGGGGACACCCTGCCCTTCACCCAGTGCTCCTGGGATAATGTTGGGGACATCCTGCCTTTCACCCAGTGCTCCTGGGATGCTCTTGGGGACATCCTGTGCTCCTGGGATAATGTTGGGGACACCTGGGACACTGCTGGGGACACCTGGGATAATGTTGGGGGCACCCTGTCCTTCACCCAGTGCTGGAATAATGCTGGGGACACTGTTGGGGACACCCTGTCCTTCACCCAGTGCACCTGGAATAATGTTGGGGACATTGGAATAATGTTGGGGACACTGTTGGGGATACCCTGTCCTTCACCCAGTGCACCTGGGACACTGCTGGGGACACCTGGGATAATGTTGGGGACACTCTGCCCTTTACTCAATGCAATTGGGACTATTGGGGACACCCTGCCCTTCACCCAGTGCACCTGGGATGCTCTTGGGGACATCCTGTGCACCTGGGATAATGTTGGGGACACCTGGGATAATGTTGGGGACACCTGGGACACTGCTGGGGACACCTGGGATAATGTTGGGGACACCCCACCCTTCACTCAGTGCACCTGGGATAATGTTGGGGACACTCTGCCCTTTACTCAATGCAATTGGGACTATTGGGGACACCCTGCCCTTCACCCAGTGCACCTGGGATAATGTTGGGGACACCTGGGATAATGCTGGGGACACTCTGCCCTTTACTCAGTGCAATTGGGACAAGTTGGGGACATCCTGCCCTTCACCCAGTGCTGCTGGGGACATCCTGTGCTCCTGGGATGCTCTTGGGGACACCCTGCCCTCACCCAGTGCACCTGTGCACACTTCAACAAGTGTTTGGATGCCACTCCCAGGATTTTGTAGGATCCCCACAAAAATCCAGGTGGGATTTTTGTTGTCCTCTGCTCAGGGCCTGGGGTGGGACATCCTGGTCCATCATGAGACTGAGGGTTCCCACAGGAGCACCCCAATCCTTATGGCACATCCAAACCCTTGGGAAACTGCAGGACAAGGCAAGGTGAACAGCTGATTAAAATAAAATAAAATAAAATAAAATAAAATAAAATAAAAAAAAAAAATAAAATAAAATAAAATAAATAAAATAAAATAAAATAAAAATAATAATAAAAATAAAATAAAAATACTAAAAAATAAAATACAATAAAATAAAATAACTGCCTTAGAGTGGGAACAAGTCACAAAACAGAGTCAGGTTTCAGCTCTGCAGCATCCAGGGTGAAGTTGGGGGGATATTTCTGGGTGTTAGAACCCACTGTCCAACTCCTGGCCAGGATTTATGGATGCAGAGCTCTGGCTGGTGGCCCTGGGGTGGCAGAGGACATCCTGGAGTTGATGTGTGGGGACAGAGCAAGTGTCCAGCCAAGGAACAAGAGAGAGAAATGGATCCCAGCAGGCAAATCACAGCTGGGGATTTTGGAAACAGCCTGAGGACTCTCCCACCTCCACCTCCCAGCAGGCAGAGGGGTCACCTGCCCCAAGAAAGTCCCTAAATCCCCAAGGGTGCTCCGTGCCAAAGGTAATCGCACAGATTAACAGGATTTCTGTTGTGTGTCCCATCCTTTAGCTGGTGCCAGAGCCTCTTCTGGGTCCTGCACATCCTCCTGCTCCCATCCTTGGGGAAATCCTGCAGGATGGGATAGGAACAGGCTCAGTGTCAGGCTCATCCCCTTTTCCCATCCTTGGGAGAATCCTGCAGGATGAGGTTTTGATGTAGGAACAGGCTCTGGGTCCTGCACATCCTCCTGCTCCTGCAGGATGGGATTTTTGGGGTAGGAGCAGGCTCAGTGTCAGGCCCCTGACTGCGGTGAGAGGATGGATTTTCCTGCTTGTCACATCTAACCTTCCACCCCTCAGGATGTCCCCAGCCTGCCCAGCTGGGATGGGGACAATTCTTGATGCCACAGGAGGGTATGAGGGGTAGGAACAGGCTCTGGGTCCTGCACATCCTCCTGCTCCCATCCTTGGGAGAATCCTGCAGGATGAGGTTTTCATGTAGGAACAGGCTCTGGGTCCTGCACATATCCTCCGCTCCTGCAGGATGGGATTTTTGGGGTAGGAACAGGCTCAGGGTCATCCCTGTCTGCAGTGAGAGGATGGATTTTGCTGCTTGTCACCTCTAAACTTCCACCCCTCAGGATGTCCCCAGCCTGCCCAGCTGAGATGGGGACAATTCTTGATGCCATAGGAGGGTATGAGGGGGAGGAACAGGCTCTGGGTCCTGCACATCCTCCTGCTCCCATCCTTGGGGAATCCTGCAGGATGGGATAGGAACAGGATCAGGGTCAGGCTCATCCCCTGCTCCCATCCTTGGGGAATCCTGCAGAATGGGGTTGGGTTGTGGGGTAGGAACAGGCTCAGTGTCCTCCACATCCTCCTGCTCCCATCCTTGGGGGAATCCTGCAGGATGGGATTTTTGGGGTAGGAACAGGCTCAGTGTCATCCCTGCCTGCAGTGAGAGGATGGATTTTGCTGCTTGTCACCTCTAACCTTCCACCCCTCAGGATGTCCCCAGCCTGCCCAGCTGAGATGGGGACAATTCTTGATGCCATAGGAGGGTATGAGGGGGAGGAACAGGCTCTGGGTCCTGCACATCCTCTGCTCCCATCCTTGGGGAATCCTGCAGGATGAGGTTTTGATGTAGGAACAGGCTCTGGGTCCTGCACATCCTCCTGCTCCTGCAGGATGGGATTTTTGGGGTAGGAACAGGCTCAGGGTCATCCCTGTCTGCAGTGAGAGGATGCATTTTGCTGCTTGTCACATCTAACTTTCAATCCCTCAGGATGTCCAGGATGTCCCCAGCCTGCCCAGCTGGGATGGGGACAATTTTTGATGCCACAGGAGGGGTTGTGGGGTAGGAACAGGCTCAGGGTCAGGCTCATCCCCTGCTCCCATCCTTGGGGGAATCCTGCAGGATGGGGTTGGGTTGTGGGGTTGGGTTTTGGGGTAGGAACAAGCTCAGTGTTCTGCACATCCTCTGCTCCCATCCTTGGGAGAATCCTGCAGGATGAGGTTTTGATGTAGGAGCAGGCTCTGGGTCCTGCACATCCTCGGGCTCCTGCAGGATGGGATTTTTGGGGTAGGAACAGCCTCAGGGTCAGGCTCATCCCCTGCTCCCATCCTTGGGGAATCCTGCAGGATGGGATTTTTGGGTAGGAACAGGCTCAGCGTCATCCCTGACTGCAGTGAGAGGATGGATTTTGCTGCTTGTCACCTCTAACTTTCCACCCCTCAGGATGTCCCCAGCCTGCCCAGCTGGGATGGGGACAATTCCTGATGCCACAGGAGGGAATGGAGCCTGCCAGGGGCTCCCACAGCCGTCAGTGACTCAGAGCTGGGTTTTTATGGGTCCCACATGTTCCCTGTTGTTGCTTCCCTCCAGCGCCGGCGAGGAGGAGGAGGAGGAACAGGGGGAAGCATAAAAATTCCTTCCAGCAGCTGCTGCCATGTGTGTGCCCCCCGCACCTCCACCCCAAAACCTTGCCCCCCACCCAAACAGGCTTTAGGGGAGTGATTTTTGGGGGGGGTAGCAAATGCTGGGGGCCAAAACAAACAACGAGGGTCTCCCTCCTGCCTGGGGACCACCTATGGAGCCCCCCCCAAGCCCTGCCTGGCCCTGCCACGGCTTCCTGAGCAGCTCTGCTGTGCTGCAGGGCTGGGAATCCCTTTTTTTCCAAGCTCTCCTCGTGGGTTATCCCTGGCCTGGGTGTGCAGGACCAGCTCGTGCCTCTCCTCCTCCAAGCACACGTGTGTGAGCACGTCCAGGGACGTGCCAGAGCGCGGCCCTGGGTGCGCGTGGGAGGCAGGGCTGGGGGG